>JAKCPI010017540.1:0-40490 GCA_023213315.1 Euborellia annulipes | reverse complement strand
TAGGGAAGGTAGCGTACCCCTCGGGCCTTGGTGGTGTAGTGGCTAGCTGACCATGGGACAAAAAAATTTATTTAAATGGCTATCAATCAATGTCTAAATGGTCATGGTATGACCAAAAGCACCCTCATAACTTTTCTTTATTTTTGTTTGAGTTAATTTTGCTCACTTTGGACAGGAAACGAACCCCTGAACTTAGATTTTTTAGAGTTTCCCACGATAACGTTAGTAAAATAAGTAAAGGCCGTAAAATACGTATTTTTAGAGTTAATCACAAAATTTAAATAAACAAATTATTGATCTATTAATAAATGTATTTAAAACTATTATAGCTAAGAATAATTCAATTTCATATTTTTCAATATAAATTATTAATCCTGTTCGATTAATATAGGCTAAACGTAATTTGATTAACAGATAAAAAAACAAGTACAAATGAAAATCATTTATTTATAGGCCTGAGGAAAGTTTTAAAATTTAAGAAGGTTCCTAGGTAGGCTATATATAATTTTTTATTATGATACAATACATAATATAATAGTAAATATATTTTTTATTACTTTGCCATTTAAAGGCAATGCAAATTAACTAATCCATGTGATTGTGATTTGGTAATGCATTTGGACTGTAGCTTTCATATTCTACTTATAATCGAATGTTTAATTCTCTCTGATAATAATCGGATTCACATTTGGAAATTTAACTGATTCCTATTTAATTACATTTGTTAAATGAAATATTAAAAAAAAAAAAAATAAATAAATAAATAAAAGCTAGTCCTCGCTATTCTAGATCAAGCCGAAATTCTAAAGATGTTAATGAGAAACAATTTTACGTGTATTTTAAATCTAAAAAATTTGACTGACCCCACGGCTTACCTTCGAAATTGGTATACTTTGCTTGTCACATCAATTTTTTTGTGTCGACATATTTGGACGTTTATTTTGAAAAGTGGTGTGTCCATTTTCTATTGTTTCGAGAAATGAAAGGTTAGCATATATATTGTTTATTAAAAATCTATTTACCACCAATTTTCAATTGTCAAACATGGAAATTTTTTAAGAATTTACCACTAGCTAATTATACATAGAAAATTTACATTATTTAGCATAAATTATGCATATCCTTTTTTTTTTTTTTTTTAATGGACTTACACCACTTTCAAAATAAACGGTCCATTTAGTTTCCCCCGATATGTAAAATTTATAGCAACTATTTCTCTATAGGTCAAGAGTGAAGTATGATTCAAACAATTTTGAGGGAAAAATGAGAATATACATTTTAAAGAGGATCTAAAAAATAATTGATTTAGAAATTTAATTCAAAATCGTTAGAGCCAATTTTGAGAAAATCGAAAAAACTGAAAAAGTACATTTGTAAAGTACTAGTCGATTTTGATCAAAAGTTTATTTCCAAGCCACAGGAGGATGTTAATTTAAATATAAAATTTCAGCCTCCTAGCTCAATTCCTTCATGCTTTAAATTTTGACACACAGCGAGACAGACAAACACACAGACACACAGGCAGACCATGTTGCGAAAATCACTTTTTTGGATTCAGGGGGACATCAAAACGTCAAAATCTCGAAATAGAATGAAACCAATACTTTCTATATACTGTATATACATATATAGGTAAGAGAAAGTAAAAATAAGTTATGATATAATGCAGTAATTTTAAAACGGCTTAATATTAATTTAGAAAAAAAAAAAAGTTTCAAACATTTCTTATATTCGTCTCTTTTTTTGTACCGATGCCTGACCAACGAGACGGAACGACTCAGGAGATTTTTTAATTGATTGATTCAATTTACAGGTGTTTTTAAAATATTTTACCATTCACTAAATGTTCTTTGATTAGGTAACGTTAACAAAGAAAGGAATTATTTTATTGCCCCGAAAATCATAAAACAATTTCTATGAGTAATTAGTTTTTTTTTTTTTTTTCTCAACTGAAACAATATCATAATCAAATCATGAATGTTTTAATTAATCATTTCATGTCAGGGTTAGAAAAGGTTAGTGTAAAGAATTAAAAAGTAAAATTATTAATATTGCAAAGTCTAATCAGAGTTGTAAATCTAAAATTCATTCTATGACTTGGACCGTTGCTATAAATGATTAAAAAGTTAAAACTTGAGACCGCCACCGATTGGGTTGCCTACCGAGGATGGAGCGACCGTCAGGTCCGAAGGCCAAAGTCCGAGTTCGATCCCCGCTTGTGACCACCAGCAATGGACGACATTCGAGTCCTCCACGACGACGACGATGGCACCGGGAAGTCACGCGCACCTGCACGCCCGCCATCCGGAAGGGCTGGGAATTTTATATTCATCATGCATTAACAATTCATCAATTATCAATCGATCGATTCATTCACTCCGGGAAATTAGGATGAAGTTTTGCAAATAATTATCTTTGATTTTTACAAAGGTGTGTTGTGTTATAATAATGTCTTATCTATTCGTTATTATAGCATATCATCTCCTTGAAAAAGACAATAGCTAACATTAAAGGTATGCTATTACATAATAAACAATTACAATGCAAAAAAATTTGGTTCATGATTTTTAAAATTATAACTAGTACATATATAGATTTGCAATTACAATAAATAATCTAGGTCCCTCAAATTAGGACATTCTCCCTAACACTGGTTGGACCCAGAAATAATGATTAGTTCATTAGCTAGAAATGAAGAAATAAAGAAGGATTTAAAAATAGGAAATGATATAATTTCATGGAGTGCAGATAGATGGCTACGGCCAAAGGCCGGTTGGGTTTGAGGTGTGTGTCTTCGTGCACCTCGGGCAAATAAACGGTGATCCCGGTAGGAATTTCAAATAATAATAATAAACAATCTATTATCTCTTAAATTGATTAAATTTTATATGGAATTCTTGGATCGCAGGCAGATTTTGCCCCACGAGCCTAAAGTCTATTTTTTTTTTCTAGTATAAAATATTAACAATTTTATTCAGTTTTAATATCAATCAAATCATTAAGTGGATTTTATGTTTATTTAATACCTAGTGCAACATTAAAAACATTTTTTTTTTAATGAAACTGGATAAGAAAATCGATTAATTTGATGTAGAAGTGGTTACCTGTCGAACTGGAGGGGTTGGATCTCACAATAAAGAAAAAAGCTTCAAGAATATTTAAATCTATAACTTATATAGACCCTATATAAATGAAATGCGATAAACGTGATTATCTATGTTTATGTTCTATAGAAATCAATTTTCAATGGATCTATTTGAAATTAAGTACACACTTTAGTACATGGACCAGGGAGTAACGTGGTAATAATTTGAATCTCTTAAAAATTTTGAAAAATAATTATAATCAAATTTCTTCAATATGGGAACACAAAATCCACAAGTTGGCTTGGAAATGGCGGAGAGGCAGATTTTACAGATTTCCAGGCATACGACATGATGTGGGAGGCGCTAAGCAGCAGTTGAACAAGATAAGAGAGCACGCATACGACTCACCCTTTAAACAGTCATAAATAGACCCTTTTGTGCTGTGGCCAGTCGGTACTCGCTTGAATTCAAGATCCTTCCTTAACATCTTAACACTTGCATTGCAACAAGAAATATCCCATATTGGCAATAAAGTTGCCCGCCAGAGAGAGCAAGGGGGTCCAGGGGCGCAGCCCCCTGGCTAGGCAGAAAGCCAACTTGTTGATTTTTTTTCCGATTTTGTTCAAAAGGTTCGTGTTAGGTGCCAAGGGGGTACCTAGCTTAAATATGAAATTTCAACCTCCTAGCTCTTTTCCTTCATGAGATATTTAGTTCACAGACAGACACACACACACACAGACAGACAGACCAAGTTGCAAAAACCACTTTATGTACTCAGGGGACCTCAAAGCGTATATAACCATCAAAATCTAGACAAGAATCGAATAATTTCTCAATATATATTACATATAGGCTTATAGGTAAAAGAAACTACCTGGTAAAAACAAATAAAAGATTCATATACAATATATACATATGTAGACTTGTTCATTAAGAATTATTGTCACTAGTTTTAAGCAAATAAAGAAAATAAGTAGTATATTTATTCAAATTTCTATAAAATCAATTAACACACAATACAAACAATATGATTATAATCTTGGAAAAAAAAATATTGCAAAAATCACAAAAAAAAAATTTTTAATGATAATCTTTGAATTTGTGGGTCAATAAAAATAGCGGATTATAGGAGAGTAACTTGTAATTAAGTACAATTGAATGGTTACGAAATTTAGTTTCATAGTTCGGCCATGTGTCTTTTACTTCTAGAGATTTTAATCAAGTATTGGAAAAATTTATATTTTGATTAAAAAAATAAGAGAAAGTAAAAAAATCCATGAACTAGGTATGAATGTAGCAACGAGAGAAACAAAATTGAAGCCAAAGTAAAGAGAATTGAATACCAAAATTTATTAATTTAATTGAATCTAACGACTTTATTTTAAAATTGAAAAATATTAAAGACAATCGGGGAGCAAAACGAAAATTTGTGAATTTTAAAGAAGGAAGTTTCTATTAATATTACTGATGGGTAATTTAAAAAATCTGGTGTGACTGGTCGCACAGCATACAACTTGGCACAGGAGCCATATAATTTTGTATGAAGCAAATATATTTTATTATTAACGAGTCCTGGTTTGATCACATGTGCACTTGCACTATGTGTATAATTATGTCTTTATGGCCTCAAAGTTGTTTAAAAAAAAGAAACAGAACTAAATTAATTAAAAATTAGCGAATTTTCAAGTGATTATCTGACTCGTGAGAACAAAATCTTATTAAAAGATTTCAACAGATACACACACACTTGACCGAACAATTTTAATTTAATTGGATTCCTTTCTTTCGCCACCTTAAACTCATTACCTTTCTAGAGAAAATATAATAAAAATGTCTAAAATAATTATAACCTTAAAAAGGGATATAGGCATTGAAAATAAGGAGAAAGAAAAAAAAATGTAAGATAAGAATCTCGATGGATAATCTATTCCATATTGAATGTTCAGTTCGTGCTGAATAATATAGAGACAGGGTGTTTTTGCAAGAGTGTATCAAATTTCTCTTTTGACTGAAAAATAAACAATAAAAGTAAATAATAATTTAAAAAAAAATATAGGTGTGTCGTCGAGACGGAGAAATTAGTCAAATGGGTGTTCAAAACAAGCTTTGTGATTGGCAAGAACAGGCACGATCTTAACGCCATCTCTTAGGGCGGCTTCACACTTAACTGCATACTTGACAAGCAGACATGTGCAATCTTTTTGTACCGGCAAGCACAAGTATGCTTGTGCGAAAAACAGCTTGTGCCGAAAATTAATCTGAAAATGTCAAACTCTGAAGGTTATTTATTCGAAGATAACAAGAAATACTCCCTTGTTTTAAGCAGAGACACAATAAATATTGATATATTAAATGAATTAATATATATTAAATAAATATCAAATGTCATATGGGTAAAGGCGGAGAGTTTTGCTCGCGCAAATATGCTTGTGCATGATTAAAATTCATTCAAGCATCAAGCGGCTTACACAATTAAAATGCTAGCGTAAAGTTCTCGTACAGACGCTACAGTTTGTTTGTACAAAAAGATCGTCAAGTTTGCAGTTACCTGTGAAGCCGCCTTTAGCAATAAGATTCAACTCCTACGGCTAATAAAATATCATAAATTAAAAAAGTAATTATTAATTTGTAGTTGATAGAGGTTGGTATTAAATTACATAAGAATGACATATGACTTGTGTGTCAGTTTTACAAAGTTAAATTTAAAACCAGAGGACAAAAGATCAAATGGTTAATTTATTAGCTTGTAGCACTTGGTAAACCTCGAAAATTCATGCTCTCCAAAGTTAGAATCCCTAACTCTCCCTTTTAGGGGTTTGGGGAAAGGAAGGAATATTTAATAAGGACATACATTTCTGTTTCAGATTATTCAAATAACAAATACCCTAAAGTTCACTCATAAAAGTTCATTGTCAGGGATTAAAATGAAATGTAAAATTTTTCACGGTTTAATTTCATAAATAAATAAATTATAAGCCTAGAGAGAGAAAGAGTTCTACTATTTTCAAAATATCATACATTAAAGAATCTTAAATTTTAAAGTTTAATTAATTTAATAATTAAAACTGATAAAGAGTAGCTAAAAAATCACGACAATTTTAAGAAAACTATTTGCACTTTTGAATACAATCAAAGCATACAGTGAGGTTGAAAAGAAAATTAAAAAATCTGATGTGACTGGCCGTACAGCACACAACTTTCTCTTACCCTTTGGCAAGAGAAAGTTGGGTACTGTGCTTGGCCACACCAGATTTTTTGTGTCGAGATATATTTAGTTCCGCCGATATATTGGAATTTAGGAACCGACCGAATATTCGGTTTCGGCCAAAAATCCTATTAGAATTAAAAATGTAAAATTTATAAACATGGGAAGCCCCCGGGCTTGGTGTAGTTGGTAGCGCGCCTACCTTGTATACCAAGGGCCCAAAATCTCAACATCGAATATTTGACATGAATTCAATACTTTCTCTCTATATATATTTATATATAGGTAAGAGAAACTAAAAATGTTTAGCTTATAGTCTCATCAAGTCTAAATATAGTCCTGATTCAATTTTTTTTTACTTTCTCTTACCTATGTATATATGTAATATATATATAGAGAGAAAGTATTGGATTCATGTCAAAAATTCGATGTCGAGATTTTGATGGATCTTCACGTTTTGAGGTCCCCTGAATCCAAAAAAGTGGTTTTCGCGACATGGTCTGTCTGTGTGTGGGTGGGTGGGTGTGTGGGTGGGTGGGTGTGTGTGTGTGTGTTCAATTTTAAGCATGAAGGAATTGAGCTATGAGGTTGAAATTTTATATTTAAGTTAAACACCCCCCGGGACCGAAAAAATAAGCTTTTAATCAAAATCGGCCAAAGAGTACTAGTACTTTACTGATGTACTTTTTCAGTTTTTTTCGAGTTTCTCAAAATTTGCTCCAACGATTTTTTTTTTAAATTCAAAAATCAATTATTTTTTAGATGCTCTTTAAAATGTATATTCTCATTTTGCGATTGAAATCTTCTGAAGACCACTTTACTCTTGTACTCCATAGAAAAGATAGGAGAAATGGTTGCCATGGTAACAAAATATAAATATTTTCCCATACTTATAAATTTTACATCTGAATTCATCATACTGTATGTTCCGTACTGTCGGGAACTAAATATATGTCGACACAAAAAATCTGGTGTGACAAGCACAGTACACAACTTTCGATTACCGAAGGTAAGAGAAAGTTGTGTGCTGTGCGCCAGTCACACCAGATTTTTTTTTTGTATACATGAGTTTTCAAATACTGTTGGCCTAAGCATTATTAATAAATGAAATTTAATTAAAGTAATTTTGTGCATGATTTAGTCATTCAGAATTCCAACTCCATTTTCAAGATAGTAGGGTATATTTATTTAATTAGTTAATGGAATAAATAGATAAACTTTTTGTAGTTAGATAGATTACTGGTATATTACAAATAAAACTACTTTTACTTTATTTTCCTGCTTTTTTTAAATCAGAATCCGTTTATAAATATATTCCAATTTCTATTCATTTTTTATTACAGCACAAAGTGCTATTGGTTTCATAAGCGCACAACATGCATATCAATTAAACTAATGCTTTTTTACTTTCTCGTACCCTATATATGAAATATATAGAGAGAGAAAGTATTGGTTTCATGTCAAAAATTCGATGTCGAGATTTTGATGGATCTTCACGTTTTGAGGTCCCCTGAATCCAAAAAAGTGGTTTTCGCGACATGGTCTGTCTGTCTGTCTGTCTGTCTGTCTGTCTGTCTGTCTGTCTGTGTGTGTGTGTGTGTGTGTGTGTGTTCAATTTTAAGCATGAAGGAATTGAGCTAGGAGGCTGAAATTTTATATTTAAGTTAAACACCCCCCGGGACCGACAAAATAAGCTTTTAATCAAAATCGGCCAAAAAGTACTAGTACTTTACTGATGTACTTTTTCAGTTTTTTTTCGATTTTCTCAAAATTCGCTCTAACGATTTTGATTAAAATTCAAAAATCAATTATTTTTTAGATGCTCTTTCAAATGTATATTCTCGTTTTGCCCTCAAAATTGTTTGAAGCACACTTTACTCTTGTGCTTCATAGGAAAGATAGGAGAAATAAATGGTTGCCATGGTAACCGAATTTAAATCTTTTTCTTTTTATTAGATTAAAAATCAATTATTATTTAAACGCCCATTTTTTTTTTTCGGAGAAAACATATCTCTCTCTCTCACAAAACTATCTTCTCTCTTTCTACGCGTTTTAAATTTTTCTACCTTATCTTCGCATTTGACCAATGTTAATTTCCTATAGGGATTTGTATGTTAATTTCGATTCAAAAGGGGGTCCCCTTTGGAACTTTTTACGCATTTAAAATTTTTTTTTCCAATTCTTATGAAATTTTGTATTTATTTACGAATCTATATTGTGTATAAAATGTCCAAATATAAGATTAAAATTTTGAAAAATAACCATAGTTTATTTGAAGCAATCAACATTTAAAATGCAAGTTTGAAACTAAGGTGCTATGGGAAACTAAATATATCTCGACACAAAAAATCTGGTGTGACCAGCACAGTGCACAACTTTCTCTTACCGAAGGGTAAGAGAAAGTTGTGTGCTGTGCGCCAGTCACACCAGATTTTTGTGTCGAGATATATTTAGTTTCCCATAGCACCTTAGTTTCAAACTTGCATTTTATTATTGAACATTTAATGGTTAATTAAGGTTCACCTTAGGCATTGGTTGAGTGGTTAAACCATTAGCATCTTTTCGGAAAGGTTACGAGTTCGATTTCAATAAATTCCCCTAAATTTATCTGATATTTAGAAAAATAACGCAATTCGTTTATCAGATTGTGTGTTAATTTATTAATCGCCTTGTTCTCAAGCATACGGAAGAGCCTTCCCAGTGTGCACGTGGCTTTATTTAAATAAAGTTTACGCTATTCCCTTAAGAGGGAGTAGGACCGAAGTTGTTACGCATGTTTTGCCGATAAGATGGCATATGTGTCTTAAAAAGTAAGCCAAAAAAACCACCTAGTACGAAAATTTGCCAAGAGATATCAGAATGGAAGGTAATAATTTAATGCATTTGGTTGATTTTCATTGATCTTTTAACAATAAATACTTTATAAATGTTATTATATATTATATATCTTTTATAAAAGCATATAAATATGGGCCAGATATAGGCTAATAGGGGATCTGATAATACCGGCTGTTAGACTAGCCTGCCATCTTTTGTAAGAGTGCTGGACTATTTGAAAGTTAATTTTTAAATAAATCTTCTAAGCACTTTACATTTTTCTTAATTAATATATGATTAATAATAATAAATTCATTTTTAAATTTTAAAAAATTTAAGATTATTGTAACAGATAGTTTTTCTGTATTTGCTTGATTGATTACAAAAAAATTAATTTTCATAATTACTTAAAAAAAAAAAATTGATTGACATTTAAAATGAGACTGATTTCCATATTTGTACTGTCCATGTCAATATTTTCCAATAATAATTTATTTGAAAATGATGCGAAGAAATCCGCAGGATTTGCTCACAGCAAATGCAAAAGTGATCTGACTCGCCCACGGGATTGACATCAATGTTCTTTTTTTTTTTTCTTTTTTATTTGTGTGTGATATAAATGTTTTGAGATCACTTTCTATGACAATAATGAGCCATTGAGAGATAACCTTAATCGTAGCAGCTGGTCCATTAACATAACAATAAATAATAGGAGGCTCGGAGCGAAAGATCAATGGCTTCATTTTCGATCGGCGCCCCGCCGGTTGCCCAACTTATTTGATCTTGATCTGATCGCCTTCAATTCGCTGGTCGAGTTGATTAATTTTTATAGATCCACTTTATGTTTATATTAGCCTTTGAAATATTACACTTTCTAAATTATTTTTAATTTCATTTGATTTATGAATTAAATGCTAGAAACAATTTTTTTTTACTTGAAGATTACAAATAAATTACGTATTTTAAAGGTAAAAATTTGATGGCCGATTGAATTTTTTTTTTGAACTTTTTCTCTAAGGGGGCTCGCTGGTGTAGCGGGCTAGTGGGGCGGCTTCTACAAAGAAGATCCCTGTTTAAATCCTGGGCGTACGGAATTTTTTCAATAAATAAAAATATTTATTTAATGTAAAAAGGCATTGAGAGTGGAATATTAGATCTCACCACAATAGCGCCCAGGTAATTCTATGAGGAGGAGCTGAGGTGACATCCCGTCCTATGGAAGGGACGTAAAGAAGGTTCCCTCTCAGTGATGCATTCTTCGAAAGGAGTAGGCTACACCCCGGTGCTGAGGGAGCCCCTCCTCAAACTTACAAGGTAAGACATCCTCTCTAGCATAGAAGAGATTGGATAAAAGGAACCGGGTAGAACCAGAAAGAAAGAGGGGAGGGTGTTTAATGACGTAACTTCCACGTGGTGCCGGTAGATGGCTACGGCCAGAGACCACTTTTCGTGCACGTAAGCACCTCGGATAAATAAACAGGGATCCGGGAGGAATATAATTTGTTATTGTCCGTCTGTCTGTCTGCCTGTCACGCTCTTTTTGGGCAACCTTCCGTTGGAATTTTGAAATGAATTTTTATATACCTAAAGAGGACTTTCTAGGGATTACAGGAAATTCCTATAACTTTTTGAGTTATTAATTCCTAAAGGTAGCATTTCTCCCATAGAAAGGCGGGCCCGAGCCAGCTGGCGGGGGGTCCAGGGGGGGGGGCGAAACCACCCGGCTGGGCGCCGCGGCTAGTAATAAAGAATGTAACTATTGTATATATTGACGAAATGAAGATTATTGAAGCTTTAAAATGACATCGCCTTAAAAGTGAAATTTGGAAGTTAGTAAAATAGTAAATCCAATTATATGTATTTTGTATTAAACTACATAGAATTTTCATGCACTATTATATAAGATATCCCGGAATAATAAACGGTATTACGATCTTTGCAAATTTTATCCCTCAATTTTTTTTTTTTACTTTTTCTTATTTTTTATTTATTTATCATACGTTTCAAGTCAAGTCAGTAGAAAAAAATCTTAATATGCGTCTGAATGTGTAGCTTTAAATTTACTTATTTCTCTGGAATCATTCATCGAATCGATATTGATAAAACTTTGGCAATTTTTTTTTTTTTTTTTTTTTCAAATAGGCCTAGTTATAAAAAGTTTTCGTTTCTGTGGAGGTGAATTGTGAATTCAAGCCATCATGAATTGAAAAAGGAAACGAGAGAGAGCCTAAAGGTTATCATCAGTTAAAGAGAGGAAATAAAGCAATTTGGTCCATCAGCCAAGAGAATTATGTGGCAGAATTTTAATAATAAAAATGTTGGAACTCTTTGATTAAAATAAATATTACGATATAATTTGGCCTGATCCATGTCTTTTGTTAGATTTAAATTAAATTATCTACACAAATAAAAGTGAAATTTGAGCAATATCTTTCGAAATCCAGAACTATTCGGAGAGAAAAAAGCTTTAGAAAAAAATGGATCATAAATGATTATAAGATGCTCTAGTTATAGGGTAGGATTGTTTTTTTTTTTACTTTTTTCTATTTTTCTAATCTAATATAATTAAGAAAAATTTCATCACTCAGGATGGGAGGAGTATTCATGATCCCTAACTCAAGATGTGAGATCTCTACCTCTAAACTAAGGCCCAAATCGCATTGGAGACTTCCCATTTAATAAATAAATCAGTTTGTCCTACTATTTTAATGTTAACATGACAAATATTTTAATCTTAACGATGTGAGTTAATTCGAATACAAGGCAGATAAGTTTACGATAGAAAAAAAAAATTAAGAGTTTCACTATGAGAGGGTTTATTTTATGAATAGAAATAAGATTTTTAAAATTTTCAGAATCGTAATTGGGAGAAATATGGAGATTTGAACCCCTCATCGTCACACCCCCAATTTCTCAAAAATATTAATAAGAATATAATAGAGAGAGACATTTTTAAACCAAAAAATTTAAAATTAAAAAAATAAAAAAGTTCAAAAGTAGGCCTATTGATAAAAAAAAGTCAAACTCGAAACTTCGAAAAAATGAAAAAATTATAAGGATAGTGGATAACAGACAGGAAAAATAAAATCAGATAAAAACAAGATCAATTTTATCAGATTTTTCTTTATTTGATCGTCGACGTTTCGGACGCCAGTAGCGTCCTTTCTCAGTACAACCAATCGTCAAACAAATTTTTTACAGTTGGAGGTATTTCTATACCTGTTTGACGATTTATTGTTCTGAGGAAGGACGCGTCCGAAACGTCGACAATCAAATAAAGAAAAATCTGATAAAAATTGATCTTGTTTTTACCTGATTTTATTTTTCCTGGCAGCTATCATTATCAAGTTAAACAGCCATATTCCATTATTTAAAAAAAAATTATATTTATCTATTCACAAATAAAAATTCAGACTAAGCGTTTGTTTATATATGGACCCTGTTATGCAATAGTGTGTCAAGCGCCAAAAAAAAATAAAAATTGACTTAAGCACGGAATATTGTTTCAAATGCTATAATTAATAGTATTTTTTATGAAATATGTCCTAAAAAAATTTATATTTAATGTTACTTACACAATTGACAAGAAAAATTATATATAATCCAATGTAAACAAAAAACTTTATTGTTAATTTTCTCAAAACTCGGTAGCTGGCGCTTGACACACTAATGCGTAACAGGGTCTATATAGGCCTATATTTATGATTTTATTTAATAAGGAACTTTCATCTTTAAAAAAAAGATGTCTGCTCACTAACAGATTTCATTTTCAAACAAATTTATTGATTTTTTTTTTTTTTTTTTTTGAAATTTTCCCTTTTAGACGAAAATGGAGAGTTGAAGCTAATCTTCTCCAAATAAATCCCTTTGAATTATGGTTAGAGCAATGCAAACACAAACACAAACCGATAACTTTTTATTTTTAACCACTAATCCTAATGAGAGTGAATGAACTGGATCATAATCTCGGATTAATTCTTTTTGAAATGAACCGTAAAAAAAAAAGCAGAGAGCAACGAGGACATCAAACATCAGCCGAAATCCGGTTAATTCGTTCGGAAGACACACAAACACACTGACAGAGAGAGATACACACCTGTGCAAGGCTCGGGGAGGTCCAGGTTCAAGTCCAGGTCAGGTCCACACAGCCACTGCTGCTAGCAAATGGATTTAGAGACTACGAACTCACAAACTCTTAGTGTGTGTCAGTGAATGGCCTGTGTATGTGTGGAACACAAGGTTATGAAATTGCCAGGCCTCTCACTCTCGTACTAGAATATATATATATATATAGGGTGTCCCAAAAAATGCCACATTTTATAATTCGGCACTCAGTTTGTTTTTTTTTCTTTGAATCATTACGCAAGATTATCTCTCAAAGGTAAATAAATAATAGTAATAGCTTAATTATTTATTCATTTGATAAAAACAAGTATTAATGATTCTATAAAGGTATATATATAACAAATACACATAAAGCGAATTAAGATTTAAATCATAATACGTGTAACAAAATGAGAAAATATTATCTACACTTTCCATTTATGCAAAACGTATTTAGGGAATTTATTTCCAAATGTCTAAAATAACTCTTTTAAGAATTTCAAGATTTTAGTAAGAGAACCTGTTTAGAGGTTGTAAGTTGGTTTATTCATATTTAATTATGCATTTTATTCAATAATTAAAGTATGAATAAATAATTCAGTTAGGATGAAGAATAAATTATGATAGAAAGAAAATTGTTTGAATATTTAATTTGATTCCCGATGCAATTTGTCATTTGTCAAATAAATAAGATTCTTGACAAATCACAACAGGAAAATAAATATTAGGTATATTAAAATAATTTTTTTTTTTTAAATGGTCTCACAGCACACAACTTTAAAAGATCTTCGGTTATATGCTTGTCCCACCAGATTTTTTGTATCATCATAAAAAAAAACTGATTAAGTAGCTACTTCTGCAAAGTACTAGTACTCTGGCCGATCCTAAATGTAAAATTTCAAACCTTAGTAAAAGGAAATTTTTATTTTATTAAAAAAATTAATCAAAATAATTTATTACTCATCTTTAAGAGAGTTTATAATTAATTTAACTTATGTATAATAAATTTTGCGGCGTATAAGGCGGGGAATATTTGGATTGGTCCTATCCAAGGGCAAATCCAGAGGTGTTTCACGGGGTGGGGGTGGGGGGGGGGAATCTGGTGTGACTCGTCGCACAGCACACTATTTTTTTCATAATTTCGGTAATTTAAAGGCACATTCTGTACTTGATTTGCAGAATATAAATATAAATCAAATTTTTAAGTAATAGGCTAATTTTTAAAATTTTACATTAAAAATAAATTTTTTTGCGAAAAAAAGGTATTTTTTTTCAAATGTCGGGTGGGGGGGGGTAATTACCCCCTTTACCTTAGTACAGTATACCGAATTATAAATATGAACAAAAAAAAAAGGGGGTGGGTTAGTGGCTGTAGATACGATAATGTTGGGATTGAGAGGATGCATCCAAGGAGGTTTAAACCAGTGAAACTAATTGGCTAGCAATAAATTGAAATAAATAGCGACGGGGTCTGGATGACCTCCGTTGCCGAATAAGACCTTAAATAAAAGAAAAAAAAGACGTTTCGGCGAAATTTTATTCTGTCATCATCATTCGTTTAAGGAATTTACTTAAATGATGGCAGAATAAAATTTCGTCTCGATTGGGAATTGGTGTTTCATTGGTTTAAACCTCCTTGGGTGAATCCCCGCAACTTAGAAAAAAAAAAAAAAGATATAGTTTATGTTTTTAAGATATAGGCTACTAGTGTAATATTTATTTTGGCAGTGAGCTATTGAACCAGCAAGAAGATAGCTAGGATTCCGTGAACAGATATGTAGACCTATTAAACGAGGGCTATTTTCTAAGAAACTAGATTATCCTAGAACACACTAGTTATACCTAACGTACTTAGGATAAACTAGTTTGGGTTAGGAGAAACAACTTTATCCGAACGCATTCAAAACGAACTAATTTGCCCTTAAAACAGTAAAAACATATTAGCTTATACCGTACACTTCGTCAATGAAGTTTTTTAACAAAATTATCTTTTTATAAAGCTGAATTTATATTTAAATTCCCAGATTTCAATTAAATAAAATACTAGAAACCAATTAGCGATTCAAAGGGTATTTTAGTAGCGTCATTAATTATAATTAGCAATTAAATCAGTTTCAATGCAAAAATATTAATTAATTATGTTTTAATTAACTAATGAATAATGCAATTAAACTTTTTGGACTAAAAAAAAAAAAAAAAAAAAAAAAAAAAACTAGGAAAAAGCGGATAAAAGGGGTGTGACAGGCACAGCAAGCACTTTCTCTTTTCTTAGATAATCGAAAGTAGTGGTTTGTACTGTCACACCGCATTTTTTTTATTTAGTTTTCTAGAGTTGTAAAATTTATAATAAAAAAAAAAATTCATATTTTGTGACAATGGTAACCATTTCTCCTATCATTGTAAATTTGTTTGTAATTGTTTCATGAATTTTAAACAAAATCATTAGAACTGATTGAAATAATCGAAAAACCTCAGTACATCAGTAAGGTTAGGTTAGGTTAGGTTGAAGTGGCCGTTCCCAGAGAGGGAACACACTTAGGCCAATTAGGCCCTTTGTGATACCACGGTGGGGCTATCCCCCTACCTACCCTAAGAGGAGACTTCGGCAGGATGGTTGAATTATTTGCGGCAAGCTGGATCCGAACCCGAGTCGTGTTGAGACTTCGGACTCCGTAATCCTAAGCTTAGCCGGCTTAGCCATTGCCTCCTCTCAGTACATCAGTAAAGTATTAGTATTATTTTCGATCTTGAGATATTTTGTTTCCAGGCGGACAGAGTGATCCCCTTGATTGGACTCAAGGACCCGCAAAACGAGTATTTCCATCAAAATATCCACATCAAATTTTTAATACCAACCGAATATTTTCTCTCTATGGCGATATTATATACAGTATAGGGTATAGGAAAAAGAAAGTAAAAACTACAAAATGATAATATGGTAAACTAAAATTTAACAATAAAACAGTGAGGAATCTTGATATAATTAAATCAAAGCATACGTAAGATCAACCAAATATTTTGAGGAATTTTTTTATTTTACGGTTACAAGTTTAAAATTAATAAATAAAATATTCATAAAAAGGCAGAATATAGTCATAGAGTTAGTTGTAGGAAGACAGAGACCAAAGCGACGTTTCGGTTCAAGTTGTTAAAGCAATCTAAGATGGTATTAATTCTAGGCTTGAAAACTTAATCGAATTTTCACACAATTCTAGTATTTTAATACTTGATAAAAATAATGAAAGACTGAAGAGAATTAAAGGGCGAAGTCTAGCCTGCCTGATTGAGAACTCAACATTTATTTAATTCTAATAAAATAATAAATGAAGTTTTATCGAACTTATATATCAGGATACTTGAAAAATTTATACTGTATTAATTATTATAACACGTCTAAACAAATAAAATTTTCTAATATAAATTTTATTGGCGATTTGAATATTTATTATATTTGAAATTATCATATTATTATGAAACATGTAAGAAGAAACAATTTTATTGATGGATAATCATATCTTAAAAGGTGTTGGCTTAAAATTGCTAATAAAAATAAATACAAACATGAATGTTATATCAAATAATGAAAACATGTCATTAGAGGTGTTTCAATCAATAGCAGTGGCGTCATTTGGGGGGGGCAGGGGGGGGGGCATTTGCCCCCCCCAAGGGCTCTGATTTTTATAAAATTTTATATTATTCTAAATAAAATACTCCAAAATACATCTACGAGTATACAAATTGTACAAAATTAAACAATTAATTAAATTAAAAATGTTTTGGCCAAATTTGAGTACCCGTTTGTAAGTAAATTTTAAGAAAAAAAAATGTTTGCCCCCCCAAGAAAAAATTTGCCCCCCCTAAGAAAAAGTTGAAATGACGCCACTGATCAATAGATAAAAATGATTAACTTAAATGAATAACTCAAAAGGATTTTACTTCTAATAAGATTTAACTATTAAACTTTTATACCAAAATAAATTTGCTTTGCTAAGCGCTTACAATAAAATTATTTAGGAATAAAGAGAAAATGCAATTATAGATTTGAGATTATATATTTTCAAATTAAAGTATTATTATGATGATATATGAATTGTTGCTGGTTTCAGAGGATGATTTAACGGGAGAATTAAAAAAGCAAATAATTTTTCAGGAATCGCCTTATACCATATATTTGCAAATATTTTGGCTGGCTTAACGCCTGGCCATCTTCAGTGTAGGATATAGTTCTTTGGCGATCCCTCCTCCTTGATGATTCTCCTCCTCTTTTCATGCAAGTTTAAGACACCAGATGAAGGATCGCCAAAGAACTATATCCTGCACTGAAGATGGTCAGGCGTTAAGCCTGCCGAAATATTCACTGAAGATGGCCAGGCGTTAGGCCGGCCGAAATATTTGCAAATATATGCTATAAGGCGATTCCTGAAAAATTATTTGCTGTTTTATTTCTCCCGTTAAATTAAAGTATTATTATTTATTTCGTAGACCTTAAGGCACTCACTCATCTTCAGTGGATTTCGTCTCTCTCACTAGGTGTCATGCTTAAATATGCAAGCAATTAATTAATTAATTAGAATATAAGTGTCGAACTCACTAATTGCAGAGTTGGTGAAATCTGAAGGTCGCCGAAATATTTGGAAATGTATCACTTCAAATATTTAATAAATCTATTAGATCGTTTAGGACAACAAGAGATAGGAGCAGATGGATGTAGGCAACCAGCATGGAATAAAAATAGTTTTTAAATATCGTCGACGTTTCGGAAACTCATCGTTCCCATCTTCAGGAATATAAAATGTCAATGTTGCTTAGCAACCGGCATGTAACGATGAGTTCCCGAAACGTCGACGATATTTAAAAACGATTTTTATCCCATGCTGGCTGCCTACATCCATATGCACCTACTCCTGTCAGCCATCGAATTTCTTCTTTTCAAATATATTGTATTTTAATTTCGGATTGTAAAATAACTTAAATAAGATTAAATTCATAATAGGCCTATTAGGCCTAATATTTTTTTTCTGTCCAAAGGAGGGGGAGGCCTTTTAGAGGTCTGATAGACAATTAGCTCAAGAGTGTGCATCAGTATAATCATATTAATAACTCAATAAATCTCTGATAACACAGCAACTTCCTCTACTAAATTCCAATAAAAGCCCGAAGTGCATTTCACATCAAGCTTAAATTATATCCTAAATTTTAAGCAAAATTAAAAGTTTATTCATCCTTAGAACAAAGGGTAAATGTCATTATCTGAAGAGAACAATAATAAAAGAAGGTGCCGATGAAAGACGCACTCTAAATTTTGTAAAACAAAACAATCCAGAGGCCATATTGCAACATATGTTCATTGGAAAAAATGGCTGGGATGGGAAAACAAAACAGCGACTATCATGTAAATGTTAGTTAATAAGCGAGAATGAAAAGCGAAGAGAACGAACATCATTGATCAATGATAAATGAACAAAGGCCAAGAGGACGAAGAAAATTAATTTTATTATGCCTAAATTGATCAATGATAGAATCAATTTAATTTCGAAATGTTAAAGGTAATGTTTTAAGCGAAATCGTTTTGCACATTAATTATTCAATATATCCAGGTATTTATTTTAATTTTTCGGTTATTAAATCAAATTCTGCAATGCTTAAGTAGAACTCGTCAAAGGTAAAAAAAAAGGGCTTAAAATATGCCATCGATCTTTCGTTGGAGTCGAGGGTTGGTTTTTAATTTATTCAAATTTTTCAAAAAGATAAATAAAAAAGTAAAAAAATATTAAATACAGTATTATCTGATAAAAAAGATATATTTTTTCATTAAATCCTTGGATAAAAATAAGAATTCACATAAAATCTGATATTGAATAATTCAGAATTTTATAGAAATATTAAAATTAATATAGCTCATTTAAGATCTTTTAGTTTTGATAAAAATGTTATGAATAAGGGTATAAAAAATTTGGCGTCGGCTCTGAATAGCTAATATATCGATATTTATTTTGATAGCGAAACATCATCAGATATTTTCCGCATTGCGTGGAATAATAATAAAATCCACATTTTATTGTTCATTATTAAAGAGAATGATTTTTCCTTTTGAAAAAACAAAAAAAAAAAACCACACCACACCTCCCAGGGGAGAGAGCCCCCCTTTCGATGAGTTTTGTTAAAAAAATGGTGTTAAGGGGGTGGTGAGCCAGTAAATAAATTTTATTCAGGTTAACATTATAGCTCCAAATATTTTAGGGCATATCAGCTTCACCTTTTTTTTGGTGGTATAAATTAATAAAGTGTGGAAAAAGTTAAAAAACAAAAACAAAAAACAATATATGTAATTTAGCCTACTACTTAAACATTATTCAATACCATATATGAATTGTCAAAATATTTTATTCAAAGGAAAAAAAAAATATAGAAAAAAGAGAAAGTAAAAAATTGAAGTAAATCTTACCAATAAATTTACAGAAAAGGTAGAGTAGGAAATGAACAGACTCTCAACAACTCACCTGAAACAAAAGAAAAAACAAAAATTAAATTTAAAATATTGATGTTATTTATGTATTTAAATCAAAGAAGTTCCGGGTGACCGCGCTGTAGCTCGATGATTTGATAAAATTGAAAAAAACTAAAAACGAACATCAGTAAAGTACTGGCAACGTCTTTTCTCGAATTGTTCAATTTCGGATTTTCAGCAGCGTATGATTCTCTGCAGGCGAAATGTACATATTGAAAATAAATCACTTGTTTCTTTCCAATTATAAAGTGTTTTGAATTCTTATTTTATTACATTAGTGAAAGCAAAATGAAAACATCAAAAGACACCGAAACTTATCATGAAATTTTATGAATTAATTAAAATGGAGATCATAAAACGGTGGAAATAATAAATAAACACGAGAATTGTATAAATTTTATTTTACGGATGACTAAAAATACGCGGGGAAGTCAAAATAAAAAACAGTTTTATTTTTGTATTCAAAAATTCAAGGCTTCGCTTATAAATTATTACTTAGAAATGCATCAGTAAAGTACTCTTAGGGCGATTTTATTCAAAACCTTGTTGACTACTACGGGGGTAGCAAAATTAAATTTCAAATTTGAGCCTATTTTGGTATTCGAAATGTTCGATCCCAAAAACCAAGAAGTTTTTCGCAATCTACGGTTGTGCTTGAATAACATTTAAATGGCGTCAGATGATGAAAGTCATATTTTTATTGGATTAAAATATGATTAAAGAGATATTATGTTGGGAAGGTTTGATTAATTCACTGTCTACTAATTTAGAAGTTGCAGGCAAAATAAAACATTTATTCAAATATTCAAACTCCTTTAAAGGTAAGTCTTGGATCTGAATTTAGTCTTCTTTCTCTAAATAAGTAATGGGTTATACGAGTAGTATAATTACTTTTTGATTGAATGCCTGTAAAAAATAAACAAAATAAAAAGACCGGTCATCATTTAGTTTACAATTATTCGTTTCAAGGATAACTTTTCTTTATATGGAAAAATATTTCAGACCAAGAAATGCGATATCATTGACTAGTCACAATTTTATGAACTTTCGTATTCGTAAAGTGAATTAAGAAAAAATGAAAATTATTTTGACGATTTATTTTTGGATTTGGGAAAAAATATGTCAAGTATTCATAATGTAAGAAAATAATGGAATACTTTATTTTTTAAATGATTGTTGTCAAAGATGTTTCAATTCAAATTGAGGTCATCCTCAGAGGTATTCCAATAGGCAATGTAAATTATAGATATTTTTATGGATAAAATTAGTATTCAATAATTCACATTGATTTGTCTGTTGATATAATTATTTATTTTCATACTCAAAATATATCATTTATATTTTTAAGCAAAACAAATGTGTAAGTGGTTGGATATATGGACCCTGTTATGCAATGGTGTGTCAAAGACCAAACATCGAGTTTTGAGAATATCAACATTAAAATTTTTTGTTTTCATTGGATTATATATAATTTTTTTTGTCAATTGTGCAAGTAACATTAAATATAAATTTTTTTAGGACATATTTCATAAAAAATACTATTAATTATAGCATTTGAAACAAAATTCCGTGCTTAACTCAATTTTGAATTTTTTTTGGTCTTTGACACACCATTGCATAACAGGGTCCATATATAGATTGACCCTATATAGATACAGATAATTATTATTAAATATTTTTTATATTAGAGTCATTCAATTTCAAATCAACACAGTAAAGTACACTTTTTCACCCGACCATCTCCGATTTTAATAAAATTGTGTGTGTTCATTGCACATGACAAGAGAATGAAAAATGCCAAATTATAGAATTGTAGCACAAATACAACAAAAATAATAACTGCTCAAAAAATGCCTAAAATTTCACAAAGAATGCAGACAAAAACGACTGTGACTTCTGTTCTAATAAAGATGGAACTGCGAAACAAGTAATTTTGGAAAGGTCGGGAAACATGCTTTCAAATGATGTGCAACATCTCCACATTCAAACAATGTGTACATAATTAAGATCAGGGATCTTGATCTTTAACCTTGAATATCTCGAAATATCCCACCTTCAAAATTGATTATATTAGGCCTATATATTTTTCATCATCCTAAAAAAATCAGACTTTATAAAACAACAGAACCACCAGCCCAATATCTTCAGTACAAGTTATTAACAAAATTATATATTTTCATTACAATTCATAACTAATACATAAATAAATTCTTAATTATCAGTTAATCACAGAACATAAAACATAACAGAAAAAGAAATCAATCAATTGAAAATGTTTTTTATCCATACATAAAGAAAAAATATTTTTTAATAAATCATTGTCTAATATTTATTTACCAGCGGTAAAGCACCCCGAAGGCGCCCCCTGGACCCTCTTGCTCGCCTATGACAATTGCAAAATTTTAAAGATTCAAATTTCCTTCTCTGACTCCGCCCACCTCTAACTCTGGCCAATCAGCGAGATAGAATGGAAAACAGAAGACATACACCGGAAGTGAATGGCTAACGCTTTATATATAGTAACGATTATTTCCGAATATCTGAAAAAATCAACAAAATAAAACCTTTGAGAAAATCAACTTTTTAATTAACTTTGGCTGTTTATACAAAATAATTATATTTTTATGTTTGGATTTTAGGACAGAAATGTCATTTTAGAGGAGAAAAATCAATAAAAAAAAAATATTACTTTTTCCTTCCTGAGTGAAACTATTATTAAAGTATAGGCCTATCGATTATTAACATC
This sequence comes from Euborellia annulipes, assembly GCA_023213315.1. Lineage (NCBI taxonomy): Eukaryota > Metazoa > Arthropoda > Insecta > Dermaptera > Anisolabididae > Euborellia > Euborellia annulipes. Next base: position 18,024 of record JAKCPI010017540.1, on the reverse strand, counting down.
AATCAGCGATGGCTCCCCTTTACTTTGTACTTTATACTTTATACTCAGAAGACCTGAATTCGTTTGGAATATTAATTTTGAATCAAAATCAAAAAAACTTCTATTTAAAACGCACAAAATAAGGAGAAATAATTTTGATTTAAAATTGTTGTTTATTTAAAAAAAAAGCATAAATATTTTGACAAACGCTATATCGAATGTGGCCATGGGCGTAACTAGGGGAGGTGCCGGGGGTGTCCCGCCCCCAGGAAGCTCCCTGCCCCAAGAATAATTGAGAAAATATGGGGCTATCCAGTCCTGGAGGTCCGGGACTGGTCTCATGGCCCCAGCCAGCCAAATTCTCTTGAATGTGGCCAGCATTAAGTACCGAAACTAAGGTTTTTTTTATTTACCGTCTAAGTGTTAAAGAGGAGTTAATAGGAGGCCAAGTTCGAATGTCACCGTCAAATTTAATTTCCGGCTGCGTTCATCGTATTTCTTAATGTATATAAATGATTTTTTTTTTTCTAATTTCAATCCCTTTTCTTTGGATAATAAAAACCAGTCCTGAAGACATTAATTTGTATTCATTACACTTAATGTTTTCTGTCCTATTCGCGATGCAAAACAGAGAGTTGTTGAGATTTACAGCAGTTTTTTTTTTTTTGTATGTTTCGTGTTGTTTTTGTTTAGAATTAAATGGATTTCTGTTTATACGGCTATCAATCACACTCGATTGACAGTTCATAACATAATGTTCCATAGGCAGTTGTTTGATGCCAAGTGGGATTGAGTCGGGTCGATGTTTTCGGGTTTGATTGTGTGTCTGTTGACCCGATTCTCGGGTCGAAGGCGGTCCAAGAGAGAAAGAGAAGTAAAACACCATTAGACAATTGTATTTAATGCCCAAAAAAGAAAAACAAAATAAAAACAAATTTGTCCCTTCTTTCCGGAAAAATAAATAAATAAGAAAATTGTTCTTGTGTATAAGTGGCGCGTTTTGCTTTTTTTTTTTGTATTGATCTTGTCGTTTGGAAGAAGAGAGGAAGAATGTCAAAGGTTATAAATTAAAAACGTTCATATTTTTTTTTTAAATTTAATTCTCGTTCATTTTCATTAGTATCACGGGTAGAATAAGAGCTAGGTGGTCTGCATTAGTCGATTTTTATGAAAATAATTAACGGGATCTTAAATTAGAAGGGAGATTGCGAACATCCATTGAAAAATTATACTGCGCTTTTAGAATGGGCGTTTTGAAATCATGGTGATGATGGTTTGAGGGGCCCTATTAAAAAAAATTCATTTATTTTATCTTTTATATAAATAGGTCTGTCTAGATCAGTGGTTCCGAAATCGTAAAAGTCTGCAAACCTGAAAGTTGAATCAGTACGGAACCAAGGGGCGGATACAAGGGGGGGGTAAAGGAGATAATTACCTCCCCCAGAGGCTTGAAAAAAAATATATTTTTTGGAAAAAAATTGTATTTTAATATAAAATTTTAAAAAATCTGGTGTATGGCGCACGGCGACACAACTCCTCTTACCTTCGGTAATCCAAAGTTGTCTGTGTTTGTCACCATTGATTTTTTGTGTCAACATGTATTTAGTTTCCGAACAGTAGGGTACAATTGAATTCAAGATGTAAATTTATAATATGGGAAAACATTTATATTTGATACCAAGGCAAATCCATTTCTCCCATTCTTTCCGAGTGCAAGAGCAAAGTGGTCTTTGTGAAGATTTCAATCAATAAAAATGAGAATAATATACATTTTATAGAGAATCGTGTGCACTGATTTTTGAATTTAAAAAATCGAGCAAATTTTGAGAAAATTGAAAAAACTTAAAAAGTACATCAGTAAAGCACTGCACTCTTTTTGGCCGATTTTGATTAAAAGCTTATTTTTCCGGTCCAGGAGGATGTTTAACTTAAATATAAAATTTCAGCCTCATAGCTCAATTCCTTCATGCTTAAAATTGAACACACACACACACACACACACACACACACACAGACACACAGAGAGAGAGAGAAAAACAGACAGACCATGTCGCGAAAACCACTTTTTTGGATTCAGGGGACCTCAAACGTGAAGATCCATCAAATCTCCCACATCGAATTTTTGACATGAATCCAATTACTTTCCTCTATATATATATTACATATATACATAGGTAAGAGAAAGTAAAACTAATACTTTGAATTGTATATATATTCTGGTAAACAACTACAGACTACCTTTAAATTACCGATAATAAGAAAAAATTGTGTGCTGTGCGACCAGTCACACCAGATTACCCCCCCGAGAAACTCCTCTGGATCCACCACTATATTGGAACCCCCCTTCCCTCCATGCACCCTATTAACCGTTTTTTACCACACATTACACAAGGAACATAATTTTTTTTTTCTGTGGCGTAAACTTATGAAGACAATTTATAGATGATTAGTCCGCCTATTAATTATTTTGTTTGAATTGACTCAGGTTCTCGTGATAAACCGGACCTAAAACACCAAAGGAAATCCCATAAAAAAACGTTCTTAACTCTTATTGATATTAAACAGTCTGTCTGTGTGTGTGTGTGTCTGTGTGTGTTCAATTTTAAGCATGAAGGAATTGAGCTATGAGGCTGAAATTTTATATTTAAGATAAACACCCCCCGGGACCGGAAAAATAAGCTTTTAATCAAAATCGGCCAAAGAGTACTAGTACTTTACTGATGTACTTTTTCAGTTTTTTTTCGATTTTCTCAAAATTTGCTCCAACGATTTTTTTTTAAATTCAAAAATCAATTATTTTTTAGATGCTCTTTAAAATGTATATTCTCATGTTGCGATTGAAATCTTCTGAAGACCACTTTACTCTTGTATTTCATAGGAAAGATAGTAGAAATGGTTGCCATGGTAACAAAATATAAATATTTTCCCATACTTATGGGTCGTTTTGATAACTTACCTACCCCAACATTAAAATAGCCTCCCTATGGGGAAATACATGGTGTGTGTCCTTCAGCATTAAAATAGCTGAAGGACACACACCATGTATTTCCCATAGGGAGGCTATTTTAATGTTGCGGTAGGTAAGTTATCAAAACGACCCATAGATTTTACATCTGAATTCCAATGTTCCGTACTGTCGGGAACTAAATATATGTCGACACAAAAAATCTGGCGTGACAAGCACAGTACACAACTTTCGATTACCGAAGGTAAGAGAAAGTTGTGTGCTGTGCGCCAGTCCACCAGATTTTTTATAATTAATTTTATCATCTTTGTATTTAAAAAAAAAAATATTATCCCCATATTTACAATTTAATTTCCAGTATAAATGCATTTATGTCAAAAAGTAGAGTCAATTCAACAAAATTTTCTAATTCAACAGACCAAATTTACCAAAAAATCCTATGCTGCGGAATCAATTTATGACTATTAATTCGCCACCGTCCCCCATAGCGCGGTCACAGGTCAGTGAGCACTCAGCCCTAACCACGAAGATAGAGTTCTGTCTCTTCCGAGTATTTTTGACCAATACCTACTTGGTACTCGATTCCAAAAAATACTTGGTATCGAAAGAAAAGTATCGAGTAAGTACTTGTATTTACTCGTATCGTTTCATCCCTAGGTATGTGAAGAAAGTATGTTAATAATTATAAATATTTAACTATTTCCTTACTAATGGAATACAAACGAGAATAAGTGATAATAATGGATATTAGTTATTTATGATATTTAATGGTGATTAATTTTTGATAAGATTCGTGAGTGTCGATAAGAGAATGAGATAATATAATAGTCAATGAAAATAAAATTATAAAATCACTAGTGTTAGATTTAAAAATGTGTATTTCATCTATGTATTTAAGGATCAGAAATCTCCAATGAGCAACGCAGCTAATCGTTTTTCAATTTTTATTTAAGTGTAAAGTACCAGGGCCAACGTTTCGGTCGCATATAGGACCATCATCAGGGCCAAGCCACGTTGGCCCTGGTACTTACACTTAAATAAAAATTGAAAAACGATTAGCTGCGTTGCTCGTTGAAACTTCCTGATCCTTAAATAAATCATATTATCAGCTATAGCCTACACCTCAATTAAATCTATGTAGTTAGTACTGATTGACCAGAAAAAAAGAAAGTTGAGTCAAGAGGGAAATTTAAAACGTTAAAATTTGGCAATTACTCGCCTTCGGAAAAATTTCCAAAAAGAGAGCAAAAATAAATTTGATGCATTTGCTCGCCCAAGGCGACTAAGGGAGTTCAGGGGACCAGTGGCGTAGCGAGGGGGGCAAGGAGGGGGGTCATCTTGCCCTGGGCGCTACTCACAAAGGGGGGCGCCAAATGGTCCGCAAAACAAAAAAAATTACTGGATAATTTTTATTTTTATTATAATTGATTTCTGGAAAATATATTTTAAATTTAGTGCCAGTGTAATATAATCATTTTGTATGTTTTACATATAATACTGTATTATATGGTTTTCGAATGGGGGGGGGGGGGGCGCTAAAGAGGTATTGTGGGATGGGTTGCCCACGAAGAACAAGTGCCTAATTGGTCCCTGGTGGCATTTAATTCCTGAGAATATACTCTAAAAACAAAGTTTCAATGTTCAAAAAACCAAAAAATACTTCAAACGAATTTACAAATAATGACTAGAAGATGCAAGTTAGACTTATAGCCTCCCTGTCTATGTGCGATTATAAATAGACCTATAGATAGATATTTTATAAAACAATTTCAGCTGTTTGTCTTGATGGATTGAAACAAAATTTGACTAGAGCTTTTAATCAATCAATTTATTTTATTCTTTATTAACGTCTTCTCCTATCACAACCTCCCCATCCCCATGTTGCGATCAATTTAATAAAGTCTGAGATGTATTTTTTTTGGATACTGTTTATATACAAATGACGTGTTAAAATTGATTTCATTACAATTTATATACTTGGTGAAATTTTTATATGCCTAAAAAAATATTTTGTAATTTAAAATCGGTTTATTGAACCAATATATATTTTGCATAAATTGATTGATTACTTATTTAATTTTGGGAAGGGCCTCCGTCTCTCAAGCTCTTATCCATTAAGAGAATGTAAGCTTGGATTGTTTTATGTGATAATGTCGATTTAAATTTAGAATGCCGAAATTCCAATTCTAAGAACCTTTGTCAAAACGTCCGAGTTTTAAGCTATGACTTGATTACACTTCAGAGTCATACCTCGCGAGGAGTGGCCTTGAACCAGTAGCTAAACCAAGTCCCCCTTCAGGACCTAGGCCCCAGGGTTTATTATCCCCTCCCCTTCCTGATGGCCCTGATATGTATAAAAATAGAAATAATTAAATGCTTGGCTGAGATTAATATACTAAATAAAATAGATAAATGGGCAAGGTTTTTACATTCATCTGATACCCACACGAAACAAATGAAAATTATTTTATTTACCTTAAAATAATTAGTGAATTCAGGAAAATAAACGTCAAAGAAGATATCGCAGATGTTTCTTGAATATATATTAATACACTAATGAAGAATAAACACTTGAAATAATCAATTTTAAACTCTAGAAGACACTGTGACATTTCACCGACTACTCAACAATAAAAAGTTAGTTCGAGAGATGTGAGGGCGCTGTAAGCGCCGCCGCCAGCCCAGGGACCGCGCAATTCAAATAAAAAAATCTGGTGTGATGGTCGCACAGCACACAACTTTCTCTTGCCTTCGGTAATAGAAAGTTGTGTTCTGTGCTTGTCACACCAGATTTTTTTGAGTCGAGGTATATTTAGATTCAGCCGATATATTAAATTTCAAGATGTAAACATAGGAAAATATTTATATTTTATCATCATGGCTACCATTTTTCCTATCTTTTCTATGAAGTACAAGAGTAAAGTGTGCTTCATAAGATTTCAAGGATAAAATGATAATAAATATTTTAAAGAGAATCTAAAAAATAATTGATTTTTGCATTTTAATCAAAATTGTTGAAGAGAATTTTGAGAAAAAAAGAAAAAAATTGTAAAGTACATCAGTAAAGTACTAGTACTTTTTTATTTTAAAAGCTTACTTTCACGCTCCAGGGGAGTGCCCAACTTAAATATAAAATTTCAACCTCCTAGCTCAATTCCTTCATGCTTAAAATTTAACACAGACGCACACACAGACAGACCATGTTGCGAAAACCACTCTTTAGGACTCAGGGGATCTCAAAACGTGTATATCCATCAAAATCTCGACATCATATTTTTGACATGAATCCAATACTTTCTCTCTCTAAAGTAAAAAAGAAAAATACAATTTAAAAATAACATGAAACAGCATTTAGATATACTGTATATAGGCCTATATCAGGGGCGTATATAGAAATTTTTTTCGGGGGGGGGGGGGGCCGAACTCAAAAATTTTTCTGTGGAAAATTTTTTTTTTAAGAAACTAAATTTTTTTTCACACGAAATCTTTTGCGGAACATTTTTTTCTTTTGCGGAACCAAAGTTTTCCATCTTGCAGAAAAATTTGTTGCGCTGATGTCTGTATATCCCTATATATGTATATGGGAAATTTCGGGGGGGGGGGGCTCGCCCCTCTATATACGCCCCTGGCCTACATAATATATAAGGTATCTAGTCCATATGAAATGTGTACATTAAATTTACACTAGCTTGAAGCCTATTGACATAATATGCTTCATAATATTTTTGACCATATCGGATCTCTCGTTGAGTTGTTGTAAAAGTTGGCAGATGCTTGTGGGTAGGGCAATTTTAATTTCAATATCTTAAACACTTTTAAAATATTGACTGTGGCCTGATCTTATCACTGGAAAGATAAGAGAGCATGATGCTGCCATCTTGCGGAACGCCGCTGAATTAGAAGGTTCAATGGAGGAAATATGAACTCAGGGTGAAAATATTTCACCCTTTTGCTTCACATAAGAATTTTTTCTTGCAAGAATTTAAGAGGAGACTAGGAAAAAAAAAAATATCTTTATTTATACAGTATATAAAATATATATTTCTGAGGTTGACAGAAAATTAAAATAAATCAAAGTGACATAAAGAAAATTTTATTAATAAATAAATTATTTTTCGTAACTCTATACAATCAGAAAGAATCTCTTTAGTATCTTAATATCTAAATGCAAGATTCTTTTTGTTTTTATCTGAATTGAAAAAATTGATTGATTATATTTATTATGGAACGGACTTATCTTTACCTTTTCCCTCCCCTCCTCTTCCCCCTACAAAACCCCCTTCCCCCCCCCACCCCCTTTGCCCCCTCCCCCCCCCCCCCCCCCCCATGTAAATATAAATAAATCATATCATTAATTAAGAAGAGGAGGAGTCAGTCAAAGGATTTAAATAAATAAAAACTTTTTTTTTTTTGCTGAAGACATTTCAATGAGAAACTTAAATTGCTAGTTTTTTTTTTTTTTTTTTTTTTTTTTATTATTATTATAGTTAGGTCGGTTTATTAGAGGCCAAGCAAAAACACATTGGCTATTGATATTAAAATATTTGACATCATTAAGATGTTTCTAAAAATTCTAACTATTACAAACCTCAGTAATATTTATTTAACTTTCTCGAAAAGAACTAAAAAAATTTTTATTAATGTCAAATCTATATATCTATCCTCTCGCCCTCCCTGGCCAAAAGGTTAGAGGTAGTGACAAATATTAATATTGATAATCTGATGAATATTTATAAAGAAAAAAATGGAAGAAGCCGAGTAGACTTAGGCTGAACGCACACCAATTGAGCAAAACGCTCGTGGACAAAACGTTTTTGACTAATCGTGCCTAAAACTGTTTTTTCAATGCCTTTTCTATGGGTCAACGCACGACATCATTGAACAAAATGTTTTGCCAATGAACGTTTTGCTCAATCGGCGTGTGGTGGCATTGGACAGAATGATCGGCCATTGCAAAACATTTTGCCTAATCGGTGTGCGTTGACATTGAGCAAAACGTTTAGTCCAAGAGCGTTTTGGTGTGAGGTTCACCCATGGAAAAAAATAACAATAATATTTCAAACTTAAATGTTTCAATTGTGTGAATTTTTGGATTAGACTTGACTAAAAGAAATGCGTTTTTCTTTTATAATCTTAAAAGAGAGAAACTTTTTCAGGTCTTTCGGCAACTGAGGCCTTTAAAGGATAAGCTGTGATTATTTAACGATACATGTGATCCAGGTACATTTATTTATAACAGTTATATACCAACTGGTATCCAGTTGATTTTAAAAAATCTGGTGTGACTGGCGCACACACACAACTTTCTCTTACCTTCGTAAGAGAAAGTTGTCACTGTGCTGTCACACCAGATTTTTTGTCGAATATATTTAGTTTCCTAATATATTAGAATTTAAGATGTCAAAATTATAAACATGGGAAAATATTTATATTTTGTTACCATGGCAACCATTCTCCTATCTTTCCTATGAAGCACAAGAGTAAAGTGTGCTTCAAACAATTTGAGGCAAAACGAGAATATACATTTAAAGAGCATCTAAAAAATAATTGATTTTTGAATTTTAATCAAAATCGTTAGAGCGAATTTTGAGAAAATCGAAAAAAACTGAAAAAGTACATCAGTAAAGTACTAGTACTCTTTGGCCGATTTTGATTAAAAGCTTATTTTTCCGGTCCCGGGGGCTGCCTAACTTAAATATAAAATTTCAACCTCCTAGCTCAATTCCTTCATGCTTAAAATTGAACACACACACACACACAGACACACAGACTCACACACACACGACAGACCATGTCGCGAAAATCACTTTTTGGATTCAGGGGACCTCGAAACGTAAAGATCCATCAAAATCTCGACATCGAATTTTTGACATGAATCCAATACTTTCTATATATATATTACATATATACATAGGTAAGAGAAAGTAAAAAATCTGGTGTGACTGGCCACATCACACAACTTTCTCTTACCTTCGGTAATCGAAAGTTGTGTTCTGTGCTGTCACACCAGATTTTCGTGTCGACATATATTTAGTTTCCGCCAATATATTAGAAATTTAAGATGTCAAAAATATAAACATGGGAAAATTTTATATTTTGTAACCATGGCAACCATTTCTCCTATCTTTCCTATGAAGCACAAGAGTAAAGTGTGCTTCAAACAATTTTGAGGGCAAAACGCGAATATACATTTTAAAGAGCATGTAAAAAATAATTGATTTTTGAATTTTAATCAAAATCGTTAGAGCGAATTTTGAGAAAATCGAAAAAAAACTGAAAAAGTACATCAGTAAAATACTAGTACTCTTTGGCCGATTTTGATTAAAAGCTTATTTTCCGGTCCCGGAGGTATTTAACTTAAATATAAAATTTCAACCTCCTAGCTCAATTCCTTCATGCTTAAAATTGAACACACACACACACACACCCCACCCACCCACACACACACACACGACAGACCTGTCGCGAAAACCAGTTTTTGGATTCAGAGGACCTCAAAACGTGAAGATCCATCAAAACTCGACATCGATTTTTGACATGAACCAAACTTTCTCTCTATATATATATTACATATATACATAGGTAAGAGAAAGTAAAAAGATTCAACGGACTGCCTGGGATCCGATTTTGAGATTATCAATATTGACATTTGTCACTATCTCAGAGCTCACAGGTACAGTCACGGTAGAGGGCAACTAAAAACACGAATAAAATCAAGTTAACACCTTGACCAAGCAACGGACCGAAAGAAAGAGACGATCAAACTTCAAAGCAAAAATCTTCAAAATGGGAAAGTGAGCTTCTATTGATGTTAGTGGAATTTTAAAAGTGAAATGGAAGGACATTTCACAATATTTTTTTTCAAAACCAAAAGTAACGCTTTGTACGATAAGTACTTGAAAAGGCTAAAAATAACAGACTGGTTAAAAAAAAACATCTAAGAAAATAAATTATTTTATGAATTAAAAGAATACGCCTTTTTTTTTTATTTCCATTTTGATTCAGAATGGCTAATTGATTGTGATGTTGACTAAAGAATTTTCATAAAATATTTCGACCCTCCCTTCATTAAGAATTGGAACGCCTGAGTAAATAGACGAATTGGTTGGTTCAAAGCTGACACTGGTCAATTTCAGCCAATGCATCACTAAAGGGGAAGAATTGATTTTCTCCTATTTGTTTATTGATAGGATCAGGACTCAATTGACAAGGCTTTCCCATTAGGGATGGCCTCACATCTCCGAATTCTCCTTTATTACCAGTTAATTAATTGAGTTCCTTTGAAGAAATCCATTTTAGAAGTAAAAAATCTATCAAGTCTATTTTCTAAAAGTTTCAACATTAGTTTGTATTTAACAGCTCGTTTTATTGGCTTTAATTTTTAATTAATAAGGTGCGCGTCTCGGGGTGCTAATTTTGGGACTTTCCAGCGGCCACAATTTTGAAGCTATCGACCTCAAATTTTTTTTTAATTAAAGCTATTTAAAATATCTACAACTTATAGAAGCCCTTTTTATGATTTTCGAAAAAATAAATTTTTTTTTTAGATTAATCGCATTAAATAAAAGATATTTTTAAAAAAGGAGCTCTATAAGTTGTAGATAATTAAATTAGTAATCATTGTGTTAAAAAATAATTAATTTTCTACACTTAATTAATTAGCTGGAAACTTTAAAATGAAATGGAATAAATCCCTTGTATTCCTATGGGAAAAACTAACGCCATCTCTTGCCGCCTCGAGTAACTCGGTAGTCAATCGTGTTCTGTTTTTCGAGACGCGCACCTTAATAGAAATTTTGGAAAAACAAAAATAAGTTATAAGCATTTAAAACAAATTTTGATTAATTTTTTAATAAAATTAAAAAAAAAAATTACTTGAGCATTTTATCCAAAACTCTCGAATGGGGCCTAGCTTATAATATTTATATAGCGCTGTTATTGTTCAGGTCTTGAAACTTGTTTAAACAGAATGACATGAAATGGTTCGCTCCCTTTAAATCTAAATGAATTGGCCTATCTCTATATAAGACTCAATCACAAAAACATTTCATTAACGTTATAAGAATATCCAGTAGCGTAGACAGGATTTCTGCTTGGGGAGGGGGGCCCAAAAGTTTTTGAATCCCCCCCCCCCCCTTAAAGTGGAGAAATTTTTTTTAGATAATATAATAATTATAAATTATAAATAATAAACAAATAAAAAAAAAATTTTTTTTCTTGAAATAAAAAATAATTTTAATACAAAATTCGTAAATATTAGAGATTTTTTCAATTATTTATAAGTTTTTTTTTTTTTAGATTTTAGAATTTAGGAGAGTTAATAAAATAATTATTTAAAAAAAAAATCATTAGGGAAAACAATAGGTATTTTTTTGTTTTGGAGAAGGCTTTGGGGGGGGCCCGGCCCCCTGCCCCCCCCCCTGAATAAGCCACTGAGGATATCCAAACATTGGTTTTATTAGGGTATGCGTCTTATTTTCTTATTTGGCACAACCTGCTCACTTTTTTTTCTTTTGTCTGGCGTCTTGTCAAATCATAGATCATTGTCAAAGATACATTTGTCAAAGTTTATCCCTTAAAGTGTCATGAATTTTTAATACAATTTGAAAAGAGGAAAATATTCTGGACACGTCCGGCAACTTTTGCGTTGAGAAGCCAGCCTATTTATATGACAAATACAGGTCAAGTGGAGAGTCTAAACTGTCACAAACAAGAGTTAAAATGAATAATAATTCCTAAGTTAAGATATAGGGGAGTTAGATAACTTTCCGATTTCCCTCTCTGGTGAGATCAAATCCTATAAATTCATTCTCCAACATAGCCATCTATATTTTCTTCACTCAAAAACAGGATAAAGTAAAAAAAATCGTCCGCCGCAGGCGCAACTAGCTGGCGGGAGGTCCAGGGGGCATAGCCCCCTGGCTAGACGCGAAGCCCACCGAAGGCGGGCGCGGCTAGTCTCTATCAAAATCACTCTTTAAGACGAGATTTAATGTTAATTAAAATTCAATATATCAATATATTATATAGGTAGGTCTATAATTTTTTTTTTTTTTTATTTCTAGAGGCGATTTTGAAAATTATTCTTATTCGAGACTTTTTTTTCTCCTGCCCATGTAAACCCCGCCCTGTGGATAAGAATTTTGTTTTTTTTTCTTTTGAAATTAGACCCAGAATTTTGAAAGGCATAAAGACGGGCATACACGGCAGGAATTAATAACTCAAAAAGTTATAAGAATTTTGGGACCCGAGAATTTTTCTTGCAAAATTTCGTTTCAAAATTCCAACGGGAAGTTGGTCAAACAGAGCGTGACAGACGGACACTCCGCTATTATATATATTATAAATAAGAATATTCTTAAGATTTTATTACTAAACTTTACTTGTATTTAAATTTTATATCAATCAGGGCTGTTTTAGAGAATTCTCTCTGTAGCCCTATAAATAGATAAATTATGAAATATAAAATAGTATAGGAATCGGCAAACTCTACAGCAGGGGTGGCCTATCCGCAAGCCACCTTGAACATTTTTCCGGTACGATCACAATTTTACAAAAATATATTTATTTTATTTTTTCCACCCCAAAAAAAATGTCTATACTGAGTCCAAATCTAATATGGAGATATATAATTTTATATGCAGCCCGCTGAGTTTTGATGGATTTCCAAAGTGGAGTGAAAGATCATTTGGGTTGGACGCCCCTGCTCTAGAGGTTAAAGAGCCAAATTTGCCCTTTACGGCTTCTGGAAACATTTTAAAGAGCCACAATATTTGTTTTAAATTCTATATGTTCGAAAATATGCGTTTTATTTTAGCCCAATTACCAATACGCTTCATTAAAATAAAATTAACTCATTCGGGAATACTATTAATTTAAAGAGCCACATGTGGCTTGCAAGCCGCGGTTTGTCGATCCATGATCTATTATAATATAAACAAAAATGTTTTTCGATATTTTAATTGGGGAAGTTTAACTTAAATCGGAAGAGCGTTTCGATTAAAAAAAGAATAGTCGCAAAAACCGGAACAAAATAAATTAAAGTTCGATCTCCGATCAAAAGAAAAAAACAAAAAAAGAAAATGTTCTTAACTGTTAAAAAAATCGACACGTGTAAACGAGTAGGAGGGAATGTTTGTTTATTCCAGGCAAAGCATTCCTAGCTTGTTATTGGTAATAAAGCAGGTAAAGTCAATTAAATGACGATGAATAAATCTATGTGAGTGTTTCTCTCAAGGGAGGGGGTGGGTAGATGAAATCGCAAACAGATTATCGACCCTGAGTCCCGAGGCCAATAATAGCTGGCAGCCCTCGTTTTCTGTTGCCGTGGTTTTCGCTTCGCAAACAGATAAGAAAACCCTCAAATGAGCCCCTTGCGTTTGTTTTGCGCCACTCGCTTGCTTCTTTTATTAAACATCTTATTCGTCTTATTTTGCTCTTTTTTAATTTTTTATTTTTTTTTATCTTGGGGTGACTCGGATTTTGTTAGGGGAAAATGACCGATGATGGGATATTTGTTCTAAAATTGCATTTAGTAATAATTTTCTAATCGATTTTGTAATTAATAATCATTCCTGATAGTAATTGAATTAAAAATTTATAACCTATACTTATTCAAATAATAATTTTATTACAATTTTCGAATTAGAACATAAAAAAGAAATATTTGAATAAAAATTGTGATAGAGTCAGAAAAATAAGATGAAGTTTTCAGCCAAATTTTCTATTATTCAGATTTTCGCCATCACGGCTGGCCGCTTTGCGTTTTGCTGTACACGCTGTTATTTACAAATATCCGCACATTTTGATTATTGCTAGCTGGCCTAGAACAATTTAGTAATTGCTCAAAAAAAATAAATATAATTGTATGTATAATATTAAAACCACATAGTGTAATTCGCTACCCCTCTACTCCGAGACAAATGCAGTTTATTTTTTCTTTTTTACTTTCTCTTACCCCTATATATGTTAAAGTATTGGATTCATGTCAAAAATTCTATGTCGAGATTTTGATGGATATACACGTTTTGGGGTCCCCTGAATCCAACAAAGTGGTTTTCGCTAACATGGTCTGTCTGTGTGTGTGTGTGTCTGAGTTCATTTATAAGCATTTATATTGAGGCGAGCGTGGCTTATCGGATAAAGCTGAGGCTTAGTAATACGAGGTAAAATGTCACTCGAGTTCGAACCCAACTTGCCGAAAAAATTCAACCAAAGTCGAACGTCTCTGCTGGAGCAAAAGGGAGTACACATCCCCTCCAATTCCAGGCACTTAGGGCCTGAGGGATGGACATAGGAATTCAGGGGTAAAACATCACCCGAATTCTACCCATTCCTAGATCGGGGGAGCACAATAGATCTGATCTAGAAGGTCGCAGTGCAAAGAGAAGCCCCAGAACAACTAATCAATCAATCAATCTATCAAGCATTTATATTTAAGTTAGACCCCCTGGAACGTGAAAATAAGCTTGGAATCAAAATCGGCCAAAGGATACTAATACTTTACTGATGTACTTTTTAAGTTTTTTTTTTTTTTTTTTTTTTGATTTTCTTAAAATTCACTCAAACGATTTTGATTAAAATTCAAAAATCAATTAGTTTTTAGATGATCTTTAAAATGTATATTCTCATTTTACCATTGAAATCTCCTTAAGACCACTTTACACTTGTACTTCATAGGAAAGATAGGAGAAATGATTGCCATGGTAACAAAATATAAATTTTTTTTTTTCATACTTATAAATTTTACATCTTGAATTCTAATATATCGGCGGAAACTAAATATCCGACACAAAAAAATCTGGAGTGACAAGCACAGAACACAACTTTCGATTACCGAAGGTAAGAGAAAGTTGTGTGCTGTGCGACTCACACCAGATTTTTAAATTTGTAAGTTTTTTTTTTATTTAACCGTGATTTTTACTGACCTCTCATAGACACAAACCATTATAAGACAATCTAGCCGAAGGAAAAGAAGAAGGAAGCATTACTCACCTGAAACAAAGAAAAAAAAAACAATTAGTTTAAAGAGAAAAAAAATTAAGATTCGTAAAATAATTATGAGTTTTTGGCTAGACAAAAATAAAATAGCTTGATATGAAAGCTAAATTTTATATTTTTAGATGAATGATTAGTTAATTTTAAAACTGAAATAGACACGACTGGAAGGCCTTGTTCTTGTGATAGTAATAAATAAAATCGCGAATACTTTCTTAAAGATAAAATAAAGTTAGTAATAGTATTCTAGAACGTCATATTAATCTTTTATCATCACCTCAAAAATAAACTTCCTTTGCATTCTTTTAATGAACCCTTAATCACAGTGCAATTCTAACTAAACACGCAAACTCTTATCAGGATTTTTGGCAAAGATCAGAAAAAGTATTATCGTTAAAGAAAGAGAAAATTTATTTTTGCAGAGTTAAACGAGTATTTTTTTTTACTGGGCCAATTACCTAGATAATAAAGTTTTATTTTAACAAACGAATTTGTAGGTGAAATTTTTTAGAAATCAGAAATAGGGACGGAAAAGTTGACTCTGATTTTAGTCAAGAATCGATCTTCTACTGAAAATAATCGACTTTTTAGAATCGAGTTGAAGCTCTTTCAAGTCGATTCTCACTGGACGACTTTGATTTTTTTCTTACAATACTTAGTATCCGATGGTAATAATAGTAAAAATGATTAGAAATGATCGAGGGATAGGGGCGTGTGCCCGCAGCATGTCTGCATAGTGAACCTTGAGGGAAAAACAGGGATACACACACCCGCACCAGGGACACACATTTTTCTTCTGGTCACTTTCGATCTACTGTGGGTGTCCCTGGTGTGGACGTGTATATCCCTGTGAGTCCCTCAAGGTTCACTATGCAGACCTGCTGCGGGCGTGTGTATCCCTCGATCATTTTTAATCATTTTTACTTGGGTATAGTTTGTAACATTTTCATTGATTGACTTTCATCTTTCTTTTAAAACCTACACATAACACACCAATCAACACGCTTTCTAAGATCGATAGTTAAGATATGTGGCATTCTTAATTCCTCAATTTTAATATTTTAATGTTTTATTTTAAAACTCAACTATTATATTTTATTTTAATGTTCGGTGCCATATCAATTGCAATTTCTGGATAGAATATTATTTTATAAAAATATTGAAAACAATATTTGTGTGCGTTCTATTTAATAAAATGTCTAAATACTTGCCGAAAAGTCGACTTTCAGAAATGATTAATCGATTCCGAGAATCGAAAAATATCAAGTCAATTCGAAAATCGAAAATCAACTTTTCGAGCACCTTTTTCATCCTTAATCAGAAAATGTGATAGAAGGCGAAAAAAAAGGGGAACAAAATTTTTGTTCTAATTTAAATATATTTGTTTATTAATTGTAGTACACATAGAGGGAAAGAGAGCGTATAAAATAAAATTAATGGAATGTTGAAATGTTTAGTAAAAAAGTCCTTAAATGTCAGCCCATGTTATATTAATTATAAAACCAATATTTATTTTAGATAAATAAAATTGAAAAATAAATTTCGAAAAATCTGTTTAATTTCAATTAAGTGATGGGGATTTAATGATGACCTGCGAGTCAAGTAGAAATTTCTAGGTCAATTAGAAATTTTTTTTTATTCTAATGATGAATGATCAATTAAAAGTTTTATAAATATTAATGATTTGATTTGTCTGCAAGAGGTGGAAATATTGGAAATCAAATATAAAAAAAAATCATAAATTTATTGTATGTCATTCAATCTACTAATACAAAACAAGTTCAGGAGAATCAGAGCATTTCGAAAAGTAGGGCTCAAAAAAATTTTTTATTCTATTTAACAAGGAACAAAATAAAATATAAGCTACTCTATTAAAAACAATAGCAACAGCACGTGCTGCTATCTCACGGACAAGCCGGAAATCAATAAGTATTTTTTAATTAAATATACTGTGGAAAAATATTATTACTTCGCCAATGAAATGAAAAAAATTACAATGAAGCTTTTCTTGGTTGGTTTCTTCGTTAATAAGTCTACAAGAGAAGGGGGAGGAAAAAACTAAGATTTCTGTTCATTTGAGAATTTTAATTGGTCATTTGGGTTGTCTATTTTCCAGGAAAAAAAAGATGATCAACCCAAGTTAAATACAATTAATAAAGTTTAAAAATTTAAGTAACCATGGGCCATTTTCCATAAACAATTTTAGCACTTTGAAAATTTTAAATTTTTCGTTTTCATAATAATTTCACTTTAGTTCTTTTTCATTTTAAAATAAAGTCAGCCCGTTCAGATGACTTCAAGTTATCTAATCTCAAGTTTTCTAATCTTTTCTGTAATTATCCTATTGAAGTCTATTACATTGCAAACAACCAGAGAGAAGGGGAATTAATTTTTATTTTAAAAAATATTTTCAATTTATTCCTATTGAAAAATGGAGTTGGACTCTTCATTTTGTAGTTCCGAAGATGAAATTATTGTGAGAAATTTTAAGAAGAATAAAAGAATTATTGATTTTGAAAATTGGTGATCAAGAATGTCATGAAAGATTTCGTTTAAGTAAAACTGTAGTTTATGAAATTTTAGAGATGACTAAAAATAAAATTTAACCCCCGAACATTCATTAAAAATTGTATCCAAATTTTATTTATATTAAAGTAGCTTTAATTCAAGTGCTAAAGTGACGTTGATTATGAAAATAGCCTAAAGGATTCAGATAAAAATTAATGTTATTTTTCCTTATAGAAAATTTTATTTAATTTCTCTTTATCTCGTTAACCATATCATTGAAGCTACAGTAAAGTATTTAACGATAAACGTTAATCCCCATGGTCATTTATATTAATTGTTACCGTAAACCAATAATCCAATCCTTTCTTTTTAAATATTCAGACTCAATTATTTTTAAATTGATTCAGTTTAATAACTACAAAAAGACTTTTTTTGTGTTTATAAGACGCAGTTAAAATAAGGAAGTCATTTCAAATGGAGGGATTTACACTCTTTAGGTCAATTCAATAAAAATCAATATTAAAAATAATAATTAGTAATCAATACAAAAAGTTGTTTACAACAAAAACGTTCTT
>JAKCPI010017539.1:0-57805 GCA_023213315.1 Euborellia annulipes | reverse complement strand
AAACTAAGATGCTATGGGAAACTAAATATATCTCGACATAAAAAATCTGGTGTGACCAGCACGGTGCACAACTTTCTCATACCGAAGGATGTGCGCCAGTCACACCAGATTTTTCAACATCTTAGGCCATATACCGGTAGGCTTTAAACGATACTTAATCATGTTAATATTCAATGCGATCCAAACACATTTATACTATTTATAATAGTGGTCTACAGACACATTTAGTATGTATTTGATTTAATTCTTGAGACTGCCTTGGGATCCGAACTCACCCCATGACTTTAATATTATCAATATTAACATTTGTCACTATCTTTAACCTCTCTGCCACGAAGGGCGGAAGGGGGGGGGGGGATATATTAAAATAAAGAAAAACAGAATGCCTTTTCTCTTTTATAAAATATTAAATCAAGCGTTTTTTAAATAATATTGGTAAATTATATATTAAAATACCGATATTTGAGAAAAAAAAAATGAAAGATTTCATTTAATTAAATTCCTATCTAAAAAATTCGTCCAAAAGATGAATTCTTTAAGAAAAAAAACAAAAAAATCTCTCCCTTTCCATGCATGCATGTTTCAATATTTGTAATTTCGGTCAAAAAAAAAAAATGTTCTCTCTCGCCAAAATATATATATACGTTGAATGCTGGGAAATGAAATATGTCACTCTTTCATCCTTTGGAGATTTCCATTTTGAAAAAAAAAAATTCTTTTGAAATATTTTTTTTATATATGCAAATGCTGCTGCGTGGAAGGAATCCTGTGATCGGTTTTATAAGAAAATATATAATAGAACCTATAAAAGGTATTTCAAATTTAGAAATTAACCTTTGGTTAAAAAAAAAAAAAAATTAAGCCGATCTCGTGATTTCAATGGAAATACACGTTTTGACAGTTTAAAAACAATTTCTATCTGCCTCCGAATGTGGGAACAAAACAGTTAAACTTTTAATGAAAAAATATATAAAAAGGCTAATCGGTATCTAAGCTATTGAATGCATACAAAAAAATAAAAATCTGGTGTGACTGGCGCACAGCACACGACTTTCTCTTACCTTCGGTAATCGAAAGTTGTCACACCAGATTTTTATTATGCAAATAGCGCATTTCTCGTGAAATTGTTTATACTATTCAATAATTTAACCCTTGATGAACAAATCTAATAAATTATAAATGACTCACCAAAATGTAGAAATTGTAAGAATCCTGGCGGTGAGCGACAAAATCCTGCTGCTCAGGACAGGTTTCCCAATCAAGACTAACGTATGCTCACAGGTGAAGATATCCAGGTTTGAAGCCGCTGTAACAAGAACAATAACATGTAGAAAAGTATATTTTTATGTGCGGAAGATATATGTGTGTTATTATATTTTAATTCCGGATTCAAATTAGCATATATCAATCATTTTAAAGGAAGATTTAGCCTATAAAAATAAAATGATAAATGTGACCATTTTTGAAACTAAATAAATTTCTGATTGCAGGTCGCAATTGCAGAGACTATTTGGACCTTAACAAGAATGTAAGTAAATATCAACAGAAATTTCCCATTTTGAATGTGAAGATTTCCTTTAATAGTCTGTGCGCGTTCATAAAGATCTCGCAAGCGCCTCTGGTTCCTTTTTTTTTTTTTAATCCACATTCTTGAGGCTTTGTGCTTTCACGAAGGAAAGGAAAGAGGGGGGGGGCTGACGTTTAATGCAAGACGGATTATGGGTAAAGATGCCGACGTGTTTGCTTATTCGTTTTTATTATTAAGATTATGATGATGATGATGATGATGATGATTTATTTCAAAGAGAAAGCAAACCTAGAATATGGCAAAGATTAAGAAAGGATGTAAGGGTACTAGCAATTTAAAAAAAAAATAATGTCAACTTAACATTTAAATTTGTCCTAAATATAAGAGAAAGCTTAGTCATGTGCTGTTGTTAGTCACATGCGATTTTATTCTTTTACCGCCTGTCAAATAAACAACGAAAACAAAATTAAATCGTCGATGTCTACACAACGAAAAATCTGGTGTGATTAAAGCACAGCACACAGCTTACCTTTATTAATCGAAAGTTGTGTACTGTGCTGTTTGTGTCGAGATATATTTAGCTTCCTTAGTTTCAAACTTGACCACTTGCATTTCATAAGTAAAAAGTAAAAAAATCAATTGATTCAAAATTTCCATAAGCTCTGTGTACTTTAAATGTTTGACTGCTTGAAATAAACTATGGTTATTTTTCAAAATTTTAATCTCAATTTTGGATATTTTATACGCAATAGATAATCCTAAATAAATACAAAATTTCATAAGAATTGGAAAAATATTTTTTAAATGAGAAAAAAGTTAGAAAGAGGACCACCTTTTGAATAGAAATTAACATGTAAATCCCCATATGGGGATTTAACATTGGCTCTATAAGGAAGAGCCGGAAAGTGAATGGAAAAATCTGAAATACATGAGTAAAGTGTACTTCAAACAAATTTAACGAAAAATTTTACTGATATACATTTTCAAGAGCATCTAAAACATAAATTATTTTTGAATTTTAACAACTTACGAAATTTTGAAAAATCGAAAAAACTGAAAAACTACATCAGTAAAGTACTAGTACTTTTTGGCCGATTTTGATTAAAAGCTTATTTTCAGACTCCAGGAGGGTGTCTAACTTAAATATAAAATTTCAACCTCCTAGCCCACCCACAGACAGACCATGTCGTGAAAACCACTTTTTGAACTCAGTGGACCTCAAAAAAGTCAAAATCTCGACAACGAATTTTTGACATGAATCCAATACTTTCTCTCTCTATATATTAAGTAAGAATTTATTTTTTGCTATCGATTTGACATTCGTTGAGCACTAAGTCGCTATTTTTGATGGAAAGAAGGCAGGCAGGCTTTTAACTAAAGCCAAATCCAACCTCAAAAAAATTTTAGGAAATTTTCATTAATAAAATAAATAAAAAAGAAAAAAAAAATGAAAAGATTTGCTTTTTTATAGATATTATGCAAGACTTTCTTATTGTGTGTGTAAAAAAAAATTAAGAAAAGGCGAAACTCCGCCGCAGGCGGTGGGGGTGTCCAAGAGGGCGAAGACCGCCGAAGCTGGGCGGCGCGGCTAGTAATTATTTTAAATAAATAAATATTTTTTTGATAACGAATTCCTGTTTGCAACATTTAAGTACTAGAATCGACTGACGGACATCTAGCCTGACATACCGAAATAGTAGGAAAAGTAAAAAAAAAAAAAAAAAGATTACATTTGCATAAATTAAAAAAATACATCCCTTGAATTGCTAACTAGAAATGAATATCATCATCATGTCTTTTTCTCTCATTCCAGGATTCTGTTAGTAAATAATAAACTCAGGATTTACAAGTAGATTTGTATATGATGAATGGAGTTTATTTTAGGAAGGTTCTTTTAGGGACCCGGCCGGATAGAAGGACGTAAATAGCAATCATCAATAGCGCTGGGGTCAACATTACGCCCTTTAACCCCCACTCCCTTCTTTTGAGGAATTTAAACCAAACGAGAGTTGCAAAAAAAAAAGGCTGAATAAGTAAAATGTAAAGTTTTTTTTTTTTTTTTAGACATGTCTTTAAGTAAAAATGAAAGGGATAAAAAGAGAGAAAAAAAAAATTAATATAACCAACACACGCTTCTGGTATTTCACCTGATATTCAAATGTATAAATAAATGTGGGTGGGTGTCTCAAGCCCTTTAAGCTCTTGAAGATGAAGGAAGAGACCTAACGGGTCAATGATTTGCTTTCTTCGGTTAATAAAAAAAAAAAAAAAAAGTTTTATATAACTCTTTAAAACGATTATAACAGATACATACGTACTTGAACAAACAATATTCATTTCAGTGACGTCATATAAAATGTAATTAGTTTATTAAAAGGAAAGATATCTGGGACCAATTAATTATATTATAAGGACATCGGCCAAAAAATAAATACTTTTGCGTATTATCCGTTTTATTTGTAGATAGTCTACTTTTTACCCTTTTTAGAAAAAATGAATCAAAGTTAAAGCCTTATATTTAATTCCTTTTGCCCCCCGGGCTTGGCCTAGTTGGTAGCGCGCCTGCCTTGTATACCAAGGGTCGAGGGTTCGGATCCCTGGCAGTCCGACGATTTTTTTTTTAAGCCATTTGGATACCAAATTGTTTAAATATAAATGCCTGAACCCCCAATAGATATTTATCATATAAAACGGTTATCGTCAGAGTCTTATATGGCCTAAGTTGCGGAAAAGACTGTGTGAATGTGTGTTAATGAGAAAAAAGTGTGAATGTTTAAAAAAAATTTTTTTTTTTATTTATAATATTTACGGTCTTTTTCGGCAACGGAGGCCAGGGCTCCTTGGGCGTCATTTGATGGAGGCATTTGAAATACAAAATCAACACTCTTTCCCCCGTGATCGTTTCGCTTCAAAATACAGCACAGTATATGTTTCAAATTTTGATCTTGTACTCTAATTTTATACCTCTTAATAAACTTTTCTTTTAACTGCTTTTTCTCAAATGTTGTTTTCATGGCTTATTCCCCTAATCGATATTGGGGTACCCCATTATCCGATATTAGGGGCCCATTTTTCAAAAGTGTAAAAATGAAAATTATGAAAGGTCAATGAGAAAAATGACTTTTAGAGTGTTTTCTCCGAATATTTCGAAGGTATTTTCTCTTCATCAGCGGCTGTACAAAATTACAAAAAGGTATAAAATAATTAGAATGAGTTTACACAAATTTTAAAAAAATATTAGTATCATACCTCACTCTAATGTCACATACAAGTTATAATTTCGGAGCGAAACGTTAGATTGGCAGGTCTATGCATTACAACCAGCTGTCTCGAGTAATAAAGCGTCAATGACAAATAATTTTAATTTAATTATACCAAATAGGTGGCTCAAATCAAAACAACTCGAGGTAATACTAGAGACAGCTGGCTGTAATGCATAGACCTGCTAATCTAACGTTTCGCTCCGAAATTATAACTTGTATGTGACATTAGAGTGAGGTATGATACTAATATTTTTTAAAATTTGTTTTATATTGTGTAAACTCACTCTAATTATTTTGTTCATTTCTGTAATTTTGTACAGCCACTGATCAAGTGGTGCTATCTTCGAAATATTCGGAGAAAACACTAAAAGTCATTTTTCTCATTTGCAAGATACAAGCACACATCTTTTCTAATTTGCATTATTACACTTTTGAAAAATGGGCTCCAATATCGGATAATGGGGTACCCCAATATCGAATAGGGGAATAAGCCATGAAAACAACATTTGAGAAAAAAAAGTTTATTAAGAGGTATAAAATTAGAGTACATACAAGATCAAAACTGAAACATATACTGTGCTGTGAGACATTTGAAGAGTAATGCTCACGGGAGGACGGTAATATTCTAAAACCCTTAAAGTGAAAAGAGTGTTGATTTTGTAGTTAACCAAAAAAAATGTGATTTGGAAAATTAAAAAAAAAAAAAAAAAAAAAAAAAATTGGTCCCCCGGGTAGTCAAAACTCCGCCCAAGTGCCAAGCGCTCATATTGTTATATCATTTCTTCATATAACACATAAAAATTACGGCCTGAACTAAAGGTCGTAGAAAAATAATAATAATAGCCTATATACGTAAAAAACTGGTTCAGGGAAAAATATGCTTTGGTCCCTAGCACTTCCGGCTAATGAATAATTAACCGTTAAAATAAGAAAAATACGGCAGATTAAAACCTCTGAATTTACTACTGTAAATTCTTTCCTATTTTTTTTTTTTTTTTTTTTTTTTTAAGGTAAGATGAATGCAATCTTATTTTTATATAAATAAATAAAAAATTCCTTTCAATTGGGGTGAGTGATAAAAATCCCTCTTTGAAATATTATTTATTTATTATTTGATATAACAAATAAATAATTTAACTCTTGTAAGAATTCTCAAACAGTTAATTCATTAAATTCAAAATAATAAAATAAAAAAGACACAACACGATTAATGACTTCTCTTTATTTTTATTAAACTTATATTCTTTGGAGAAATCTATAAATAGCCTATTACTTTGAAAATGGATAGAGCCGTGTGTTGTGCCACTCTGATTACGAATATATTCATTCCACTTCGTTTTTAAATAAGATTGACCCTCTTTGATTACACCTTCGGATTGATTAAATTAAAATAAAAGATCTTTCTTTTTAATAAATAATGATATATTGAAGTCAAATGGGAATGATTTAAAATTAAAATGGAAAATTCTCGATTTCTTTTATCAATAATTTTAAATCATCATCCCTTGTATGAAGAATAAATAAACGATTAATAATTACCTGGTTGTGGTGGTGGTGAGGTGATTTGATAACCAGGAGAGAGGGAGAGAGACAGAGAGAAGCTAGCTGTTGATGCCTCCGCTGGCTGGCCTTGAGGCGACTGCCGGCCAGCGTCTGCAGGCGGGAGACGGCGGCGGCGGCCGCTCTGACGTCACTGGTGGGGAAGGTCTCTCGCAGCTCAACAATGAGCTAGACAACAATAAGAGATAAAATTATTTTTATTGCAATTCCTCTCTATTGTTACAATTAAAATAATTACTAAAATAAAATTTAAAGACGTATTCATGAATAAATTGTTTTTTTTTTCTTTTTTAATTAAAAAAATCTGGTGTGACTGGCGCACAGCACACAA
The DNA here is from genome assembly GCA_023213315.1 of Euborellia annulipes. Lineage (NCBI taxonomy): Eukaryota > Metazoa > Arthropoda > Insecta > Dermaptera > Anisolabididae > Euborellia > Euborellia annulipes. Next base: position 51,123 of record JAKCPI010017539.1, on the reverse strand, counting down.
CTTTCTCTTACCCTTCGGTAAGAGAAAGTTGCGCACCGTGCTGGTCACACCAGATTTTTTGTGTCGAGATATATTTAGTTTCCCATAGCACCTTAGTTTCAAACTTGCATTTTAAATGTTGACTGCTTCAAATAAACTATGGTTATTTTTCAAAATTTTAATCTCATATTTGGACATTTTATACACAATATAGATTCGTAAATAAATACAAAATTTCATAAGAATTGGAAAAAAAAATTTTAAATGCGTAAAAAGTTCCAAAGGGGGGGGACGGACCCCTTTTGAATCGAAATTAACATACAAATCCCTATAGGAAATTAACATTGGTCAAATGCGAAGATTAGGTGGAAAGTTTAAAACGCGTAGAAAGAGAGAAGATAATTTTGTGAGAGAGAGAGAGATATATATGTTTTCTCCGAAACAATTACAGGCAGAAATAAAATAAAAATAAATGGGAATTTAAATAATAATTGATTTTTAATCTAATAAAAAGAAAAAGATTTAAATTCCGTTACCATGGCAACCATTTCTCCTATCTTTGCTATGAAGCACAAGAGTAAAGTGTGCTTCAAACAATTTTGAAGGCAAAAACGAGAATATACATTTGAAAGAGCATCTAAAAAATAATTGATTTTTGAATTTTAATCAAAATCGTTAGAGCGAATTTTGAGAATATCGAAAAAAACTGAAAAAGTACATCAGTAAAGTACTAGTACTTTTTGGCCGATTTTGATTAAAAGCTTATTTTGTCGGTCCCGGGGGGTGTTTAACTTAAATATAAATTTTCAGCCTCCTAGCTCAATTCCTTCATGCTTAAAATTGAACACACACACACACACACACACACACACACACACACACAGACAGACCATGTCGCGAAAACCACTTTTTTGGATTCAGGGGACCTCAAAACGTGAAGATCCATCAAAATCTCGACATCGAATTTTTGACATGAAACCAATACTTTCTCTATCTATATATATATTTATAGAGTAAGTAAGTTACTTATACCTATTTATTGAGAGTGCATGAACTAAATTTTGCACATGTCGAAGGGCCCGAGGGAAATTGCAGCCCTCAACCCTCATTTCCGTCGAGTAATGGCTCTATATATTAATATATATATAGAGGTAAGAGAAAGTAAAAAATTTTACCAGTAATGAAAGTAGATAAATGCATCTTTATTACTTTCCCTTATCTGTATGTTATGTTAATATACCTGGTTTAGAGAGAAATTATTAGATTGATGAAAATTCACGTTTTGAGGCCTTCAGAGTCCAAAAAAGTTTTTTGATATAACCAAATTGATAAATGAACACATTTTAAATAATCTTAATAGCTGAATACAATTCCAACAAATCAGTTTTCTAATTAAAAATGAAATATTGGATGAATAATAGGAAAAAATCTGGTGTGACTGGTCGCACAGCACACAACTTTCTTATAACTTCAGTTGTGTTCTGTGCACACCAGATTTTTCGTGTCGACATATATTTAGTTTCCTATGATACGTATATTAGAAATCAAAATTTATATGTGAAAATATTTATATTTTGTTACCATGGCCAAAGAGCAAAACGTTTTGCTCAATGTCAACGCACACCGATTAGGCAAAATGTTTTGCCATTGAGCAAAAACGCTCAATAAATAAAATAAATAAATTTATTACGACCCGCTTAGAGGCACCAGTCCTCGGTGGCTAGGTTCAACAAACACAATACAAATTTAAATACAATAACAAATACAACAAAACAAAAAGCGAAGAAAAAAATAGAAATGTATGCCCATTAACAATCAACATGTTCCTGCATTTCCATCGAAAGGAAAAAAAAAGAACAATTATCAAAAAATTCGCGCAAGCCAAGAGACAAAACATTTGAAAATGACAAAAAATTTTGTTCAATGATATCGAATCATGCTCAATTGTGTTTTGCCTAATCGGTGTCCGTTGACCCATATTAAAAGCAGTTTTAAGCACGATTCGTCAAAAATGTCAATGTTCAATTGGGGAGTGCGTTCGACCTAAATTGCAACAATACCCCCTCCCCCACCCCACTTTGCTAATTAAATTGGTGATATATACTTTTATAATTTATTCACCTAATCTCAAAAGAAAAAGGCTTTTGAAAGTCATCATTTGCTTGTAGAAACACGCTTCACATGTGAGCCATTTAAATGTGAAAGACAGTGAGCGCTATGGTAGGCCACAAAAGTGCGAAAAAGACCAAAATTACAGGAATTATTGGATGGTGACTAGGGTTTGGACACCGGTGGAAACCGAAACCGGTATACCGGTTTTTTGGCTAATTTTCAAAAACCGAGAAACCGAGTTTTTCTCGAAAAACCGAATTCGGTTTTTCTTTTTAAATTTTTTCTTCAGTGATACTTGTATTCCAATAATAAATTAGCCCGTGACCCATGGCTCAGATAAAAGGCATTAAGTTTCTAGTGCCTGGAGCTTCAGGTTCGCTTCCCGTCACAAGCGAGAAAAATTTATTTCATTTGAATTAGCTATCAATCATTTGAAATAAATAGGGATGGGGTCTAAATGGCCTTAGATGCCGAATTTTCCAATACTTAATATATATATATATATATATATATATATATATAAGCTATAATAATAGCGGAGTGTCTGTCTATTCGTCCGTCTGTCTTGCTCTGTTTGACCAACTTTCCTTTGGAATGACGAAATTTTGCAGTCATTGGGAGGTCGTTTTGGAGATTACAGGAAAAATACTCGGGTCTCGAAATTCCTACAATTTTTTGAGTTAAAAAAAAAAAAAATTCACACTTTTTTCTCATTCACCCTCGCAGTCACACACACATTCACAGTCTTTTCGGCAACTTAGGCCATATAAGACTACGATAACCGTTACATATGATAATATCTATTGGGGGTCCAGGCATTTCTATTTAAGCGTTTGGTATCCAAATCATGGGGCTGCCTGGGGCCCGAACCCCACGACGTTCGGTATAGAAGATAGGCACGCTACCAATTACACCAAGCCCAAGGGGACAATTTTTTGAGTTATTAATTCCTAAAGTTGCCCGGGAGCCGTGGCTCAGTGAGAAGACATTAGCTTCTCGCACCGGAGACCCGGGTTCGCTTCCCATCCCAAGGGAGAAAAATTTATTTCATTTGATTTGACTACAAATCATCATTTCAAATAAATAGGGATGGGGTCTAAATGACCTTAGGTGCCGAGAAGGACCTTAAAAAAAAAAAAATTCCTAAAGTTACGATTTATTCCATAGGAAATGAATGGAGAAATATATAAACTTATGTATTTTTTGGATTTTTTGTATTCTATGAATGTAAACAATTCCGTAAGTAGACACTGGATTGGAAAAGTACTAATAATAATTTTCTTGGGTTCGGATCGCAGGTAGTCCGATTATATTTTAAACCATTTGCTTACCAAATGGTTAAAATAAGAATGCCTGGACCCCCAATAGATATATATTCATTAATAACGATTATCATTTAAGATGTTGACAAAAAACCGGTTTAAAACCGGTTTACCGGTTTTCCGCTTTGTAAAAAACCGAAAAACCGGTTTTCAAAAATTTTCCGGTTTTTTCCAAACCCTAATGGTGACTTATCTCAAACTCAACAGCAATTGGCAAAAGCATTAAATGTGTCACAAAAAACAATCAGCAGAAGTTTACGAGCAATGGAGAACGACCGGAATGTGATTTTGTAACACATCAATGCGCCGTCTGGCAAAATCAGGGAAAAACACATTGAAATCGCTTGGATGGGACATCCTTCCCCCTTTAATTTTAAATAACAACAAATACAAAAACTTTGTTTTTAATCATAAAATTCATAAAAAAATCCATTCGCCCCTTTTTTTTTAAACATTCATTTCTTTTAAAGAATATTTATTTTAAAGACTTGTCCTTTAATAGAAAAAAGAAATAATTTATAAAGAAATGCAATTAATTTCTTTAAAATCAAACGAAATGGAGGGCGCGCATATACGGACGGAATTTATAACATACGTAGCAGCAGCTACGAATAAATTCAAAGTTAATGCTTAACGAGAGAGTATGGGTGAGGATCAAAAGAGGCGGCGCTCTCTTTTTTACCCCCATTATAGTAATAGAATAGAGAGAGAGAGAGAGAGTTTATTTTTGTTTCAAGTGTTTTGAAAAATTAATGAACTTACTTTACTAAAAGTAGAACCGTTTTTTTTTTTTTTTAATCTCTTTAATTATTTTAATTCGTTGATTGGGAATCCATTAGCTGCTGCATCCGGCAGCTACTTCTTTTTTTTTCCTCTTGGAACTCTCAGCATCTTCATCATCCTATCATCGTTTATCTTTTATTTTTTTATTTTTTTTTTCCTTGAACGCTAAACATTCTTATAGAAATTGAATTTGACGTTATATTTCTCTCTCCTTTTTTGCTCTCACCCTTAAGGTTTTTTTTTTTTTTTTACGTTCAGATGTTTCAGAAATAATTCAATCTTCTTTCTTATTTATTTATTTTTTATTTGTATAGTATTTATTTTATTTTTTTTTTATTCGAATATTTTACGATTATTCATTTAATTATGAGATTAAACACGGTATATCAGTAAATAGGAACATTTAAGGCCGGTTGCATCACTTCTAGTCACTTAACAAATTTATCCGCAAATTATCGGTATAGTAAACAAGAAAACACTTAAACTTCGGGTTTTTTCACATATAATTAGCTATCTGAGGTATAACGAAAGTTTTGTGAAGTTAGCAACTTAAATTAAAAATTTCTAAAAAAAATAATAAATAAATAAACAAGGCTTGTGTTTCTAATTTCACCTTATTACGAACTTAGCATCTAACAAGTTAACAAATTACGACCTGGGCTCTTATTTAATCATATGAATAGCTTAACTAGATGTGAAAAATCCCCAAGACTTAGTCCGATGAATAGCTAGTTAATTAGATGTGAAGCAACCGGAACTAAAAGAATTAATTTTAATAATGCCGGTATAACAGTGGCGTGATAATTTAAAAATTTTGGAGGAATTTATTTTTAAACTTGTGGGTGTCGCACTCATCTTAAGGGCAAACTTGCTTCTGACAATTTGCTTACACTAAAGATGCGTTCTACTAGCTCCCGAAACGTCGGCATTTTTGAGGGGAACGCATTTTTGTTACGATATCCCGTTAGTTCACCTCCGTAAGCCTCGTTAAATAACTTTGTTCCAAAAAAAAAAATTCTGGTGTGACTGTCGCACAGAAAATAATTGATTTATGAATTTAAACACAACTTTCTCTTACCTTCGGTAATCGAAAGTTGTGTTCTGTGCTTGTCACACCAGTTTTTTCGTGTCGACATATATTTAGTTCCCGCCGATATATTAGAATAATTCTAGATGTAAAATTTATAAGTATGAATATAAATATTTATATTTTGTTGCCATGGCAACCATTTCTCCTCTATGAAGAACAAGAGTAAAGTGGCGTGGGAAAGGGGGTGTGTGGGGGGGGGGGGGAGGGGAAAAATGGGATTTAAAAAAAAAAAAAAAAAAAAAAAAAAAAAAAAAGAAAAAGTGGTCTTCAGAATATTTCAATGGCAAAATGAGGATATGCATTTTAAAGAGCATCTAAAAAATAATTGATTCATGAATTTAAAAAAAATCATTGGAGTGAATTTTGAGAAAATCAAAAAAAAAACTGAAAAGTACTAGTACTCTTTGGCCGATTTTGATTAAAAGCTTATTTTCACGGTCCAGGAGGATATAAAACTTAAATATAAAATTTCAGCCTCATAGCTCAATTCCTTCATGCTTAAAATTGAACACACAACCAAAGACAGACCATGTCGCGAAAACCACTTTTTTGGATTCAGGGGACCTCAAAACGTGAAGATCCATCAAAATCTCGACATCGAATTTTTGACATGAATCCAATACTTTCTCTCTATATATTAACATACCAGGGTATATGTAGAGGTAAGAGAAAGTAAAATGAGCTAGAAAGTTCGTTGCTTAGTTGCCTCTGAATAAATAACTAAATTCATCCCTCTTCCACCCCGTTTCAAAATTATATTCAATTTGTCATGCTTGTTTGTTTTATTTTTAATATTATAATGTAATTTTAAATAAGGTGATTAATAAATAGATATTAAGGAGGGAGTGTAATTAGAATTTGTTAGAAAATAATTAATCACAAAAAGCTGACATGCAAAATATTAAAACACGGATCAGGCAAGTTATCATCACGTGACTAGAGTAATATATCAATAAACATAATGCAAATAACTATAAAAACACTTTAGGGGAGGGGAGGGGGATGTTAATTTAATTAATTTAATATTCGGTCGGGTTTACAGTTGATTTAACAAACTAATTAGAAGTTATTAAGGGGGGGGAGTTAATTTTGATTTGGTGATAAGAAATGTAAATAAGTTTTTTTTTTAACAGGCAAAAAAATTTTCAATTTAAGTTGAATAGAAAAAAAAAAAAAAAAAAATAGAGGAAAATTCGAATTTGACTGTAGACCTACCCTCTAACCCTTTAACTTGATTTTGAATGACCCTCTTGCTTTTACTTGTTATAAAGAGCTCTTGAGAAAATCCACGCCCCTTTTGGAAACTCTAAAAATGATAAGAGAGAGGATTCAATGGAGAGATGGCGAATTCAAGACACCAGCTGTTAGAGAATACAAAGAAGAAGAAGAAGAAAAAAAAAGTATAAAACGATTTTTCTAACACAAAAATTCATTTAAGTGTGTCTTTTGTGTTTTCATTTGATGACCTCAAATATTTAATTAAAATTTGCGCGAATTTTTTTTTTTTGAAAATATTTTTTACACCCTATAAGCTACTACTGCACAAATGTCCATATTTATTTATGTATTGTTAGCCCTAATGTATAATACATATAAATACTAGGACTTTTTAATATTCATCTTCTTAAATATTTATTATTTTTCTATTTTAAGGGGGAACGGGAGCGAAGTGGTTACGCATGTTGTCCCCGATAAGATGGCGTAGTGTGTCATAAAAAGTATGCCAAAGAATCAAGTAATTCAAAAATTTGCCAAGAGATGTCAGAATGGTAGCTAATAATATTTCATGCATTTGGTTGATTTTCATTGATCTTTTAACAATAAATACTTTATAAATGTTATTATATATTATGTATCTTTTATAAAAGCATAAAAATATATAAATATAGGCCAGATATAGGCTAATACTATATCGTCTGTTAGACTAGCCTTAATGCGAAAGGCGTCAATGAATGCTATCATATATACGTATATACAGCAAGAAACAATGCATCTCACACCCGTGAATTGTGTTTTTATATTGTCAATAAACAAAATACGCCCATCTGTATTTTATTAACTATCGATTGTCCTGAGGAAGGGGGCGATTTGCGTCCGAAACGTCAGCAATCAAAATAAAATTAGATAAAGATTGATTAAATTTTTGTCTGATTTCTTTCCTGGCTGCCATCCTACTCGTATCCGAAGATATTATCATATATAACGGTTATCGTAAAGTCTTATATGGCCAAAGTTGCCGAAAAGACTGTGAATGTGTGTGTAAGTGTGAAAAAAGTGTGAATGTTTAAAAAAAAATAAAAAAATATTTTAAAAAAAAGGAAGAAATATTTTAAAGTTATTATTAATATTAATATTATTATATTTATGTGTGTGTGAGGAGCGGCGGGACCAAGGGGGGGGGGGGGGGGGTTAAAAGGGTAACTTTTTTTCGCAAAAAAATATTTTTTTAATGTAAAATTTTAAATATTAATACTTAAAAATCTGGTGTGACTGTCGCACAGCACACAACTTTCTCTTACCTTCGGTAATCGAAAGTTGTGTACTGTGCTTGTCACACCAGATTTTGTGTTGACATGTATTTAGTTCCCGGCAGTAGGGAATATTTGAATTCAGATGTAAAATTTATAAGTATGGGAAAATATTTATATTTTGTTACCATGGCAACCATTTCTCCTATCTTTTCTATGGAGTGCAAGAGTAAAGTGGTCTTCAAACAATTTTGAGGGCAAAACGAGAATATACATTTGAAAGAGCATCTAAAAAATAATTGATTTTTGAATTTTAATCAAAATCGTTAGAGCGAATTTTGAGAAAATCGAAAAAAACTGAAAAAGTACATCAGTAAAGTACTAGTACTCTTTGGCCGATTTTGATTAAAAGCTTATTTTTCCGGTCCCGGGGGTGTTTAACTTATATATAAAATTTCAGCCTCATAGCTCAATTCCTTCATGCTTAAAAGTGAACACAGACACACACACACCACCCACCCACACACCCACCCACCCACAGACAGACCATGTCGCGAAAACCACTTTTTTGGATTCAGGGGACCTCAAAACGTGAAGATCCATCAAAATCTCGACATCGAATTTTTGACATGAAACCAATACTTTCTCTCTATATATATATTACATATAACATAGGTAAGAGAAAGTAAAAATTTGATTTGTATTTATATTCTGGCAAATAAGTACAGAATGCGCCTTTAAATTACCAAAATTAAGAAAAGAGTGTGTGCTGTGCGACCATCACACCAGATTACCTCCCCCCCTTGGATCCGCCCATGGGCGGGACCTCCCCTTTTCTTAATCTACAGTAGTTGCGTAAATTTTCAGTCTACTTGTTTTAGGCAATAAAAATTAATATCCGGCTTATTGAAAAATTCAATACCCAAAAAGAAAGCCTCCTCGGGATCTTGGTTGATTATTTATAGTCCCTCCTTAATATTTAGGACCTCTTTTGCTATGTTGAATGTTAGAAGGTAGGCTACCCAAATGACCGATTTGTCTCCCAATTTCTTCAAAGGGAAATGAAGCTTCTCTTTGAAATAGGATTTGAATAACGATCTCACCTCACCATCCATCCAGGCGACCTATATTTTTACTTTCTCGTACCCTATATATGAAATATATAGAGAGAGAAAGTATTGGTTTCATGTCAAAAATTCGATGTCGAGATTTTGATGGATCTTCACGTTTTGAGGTCCCCTGAATCCAAAAAAGTGGTTTTCGCGACATGGTCTGTCTGTCTGTCTGTCTGTCTGTCTGTCTGTCTGTCTGTCTGTCTGTGTGTGTGTGTGTGTGTGTGTGGTTCAATTTTAAGCATGAAGGAATTGAGCTAGGAGGCTGAAATTTTATATTTAAGTTAAACAGCCCCGGGACCGACAAAATAAGCTTTTAATCAAAATCGGCCAAAAAGTACTAGTACTTTACTGATGTACTTTTTCAGTTTTTTTCGATTTTCTCAAAATTCGCTCTAACGATTTTGATTAAAATTCAAAAATCAATTATTTATTAGATGCTCTTTCAAATGTATATTCTCGTTTTGCCCTCAAAATTGTTTGAAGCACACTTTACTCTTGTGCTTCATAGGAAAGATAGGAGAAATAAATGGTTGCCATGGTAACCGAATTTAAATCTTTTTCTTTTATTAGATTAAAAATCAATTATTATTTAAACGCCCATTTTTTTTTTCGGAGAAAACATATCTCTCTCTCTCACAAAACTATCTTCTCTCTTTCTACGCGTTTTAAATTTTTCTACCTTATCTTCGCATTTGGCCAATGTTAATTTCCTATAGGGATTTGTATGTTAATTTCGATTCAAAAGGGGGTCCCCTTTGGAACTTTTTACGCATTTAAAATTTTTTTTCCAATTCTTATGAAATTTTGTATTTATTTACGAATCTATATTGTGTATAAAATGTCCAAATATGAGATTAAAATTTTGAAAAATAACCATAGTTTATTTCAAGCAATCAACATTTAAAATGAAAGTTTGAAACTAAGGTGCTATGGAAAACTAAATATATCTCGACACAAAAAATCTGGTGTGACCAGCACAGTGCACAACTTTCTCTTACCGAAGGGTAAGAGAAAGTTGTGTGCTGTGCGCCAGTCACACCAGATTTTTTATTTTAAACGATCTCTTGAAAAGATTTATGCCAGTAAACTACGACAAGAAAGCTCTCGAGGGATTATTTATTTTTCGTTATTACTTCCATTTTATTATGACCAAAATATAATAAAATACCCTTTTATTTCCTTCTCTCAATTTTAAATCTCTTTTCAATTCATTATTCTTATCTTCAATCATAAGAATAGATTTGTGATCCGGATCAGATAAATATAAAAAAAATATCATTCTAATATATGTTAACATATATTATACATAATTATGTATAATTATTACTTATTTCACCTTTTCCTCTTTCCTACTCAGGTTTCTGAAATGCAATTCTTTAGTCTATTACTACATTATATCAAACGACTTAAGAAATAACGAAAAGCTTTCTTTGTTTTTAATGTGAAATATAATCCCGGTAATTCCTCAAGAGGATCATTTCTTTTATTCCCCCCCCCGCCCCCCACCCCATCTCTCTCTCTCTTCTCGAATGTCTGTAACAGTACAAATGGCTTCATTTGAGAACTTCTTTTACAGACATTCGAGAAGAGAGAGAGAGAGATGGGGGTGGGGGGGGGGGGGGGGGAATAAAAGAAATGATCCTCTTGAGGAATTACCGGGATTATATTTCACATTAAAAACAAAGAAAGCTTTTCGTTATTATTTCTTAAGTCGTTTGATATAATGTAGTAATAGACTAAAGAATTGCGATTTCAGAAACCTGAGTAGGAAAGAGGAAAAGGTGGAAATAAGTAATAATTATACATAATTATGTATAATATATGTTAACATATATTAGAATGATATTTTTTTATATTTATCTGATCCGATCACAAATCTATTCTTATGATTGAAGATAAGAATAATGAATTGAAAAGAGATTTAAAATTGAGAGAAGGAAATAAAAGGGTATTTTATTATATTTTTGGTCATAATAAAATGGAAGTAATAACGAAAAATAAATAATCCCTCGAGAGCTTTCTTGTCGTAGTTTACTGGCATAAATCTTTTCAAGAGAGATCGTTTAAAAGAAAAAATCTAGTGACTGGCGCACAGCACACAACTTTCTCCTTACCCTTCGGTAAGAGAAAGTTGTGCACTGTGCTGGTCACACCAGATTTTTTTGTGTCGAGATATATTTAGTTTTCCATAGCACCTTAGTTTCAAACTTTCATTTTAAATGTTGATTGCTTGAAATAAACTATGGTTATTTTTCAAAATTTTAATCTCATATTTGGACATTTTATACACAATATAGATTCGTAAATAAATACAAAATTTCATAAGAATTGGAAAAAAAAAATTTTAAATGCGTAAAAAGTTCCAAAGGGGACCCCCTTTTGAATCGAAATTAACATACAAATCCCTATAGGAAATTAACATTGGCCAAATGCGAAGATAAGGTAGAAAAATTTAAAACGCGTAGAAAGAGAGAAGATAGTTTTGTGAGAGAGAGAGACATGTTTTCTCCGAAAAAAAAAATGGGCGTTTAAATAATAATTGATTTTTAATCTAATAAAAAGAAAAAGATTTAAATTCGGTTACCATGGCAACCATTTATTTCTCCTATCTTTCCTATGAAGCACAAGAGTAAAGTGTGCTTCAAACAATTTTGAGGGCAAAACGAGAATATACATTTGAAAGAGCATCTAATAAATAATTGATTTTTGAATTTTAATCAAAATCGTTAGAGCGAATTTTGAGAAAATCGAAAAAAACTGAAAAGGTACATCAGTAAAGTACTAGTACTTTTTGGCCGATTTTGATTAAAAGCTTATTTTGTCGGTCCCGGGGCTGTTTAACTTAAATATAAAATTTCAGCCTCCTAGCTCAATTCCTTCATGCTTAAAATTGAACACACACACACACACACACACACAGACAGACAGACAGACAGACAGACAGACAGACAGACAGACAGACAGACCATGTCGCGAAAACCACTTTTTTGGATTCAGGGGACCTCAAAACGTGAAGATCCATCAAAATCTCGACATCGAATTTTTGACATGAAACCAATACTTTCTCTCTCTATATATTTCATATATAGGGTACGAGAAAGTAAAAATATAGGTCGCCTGGATGGATGGTGAGGGGAGATCGTTATTCAAATCCTATTTCAAAGAGAAGCTTCATTTCCCTTTGAAGAAATTGGGAGACAAATCGGTCATTTGGGTAGCCTACCTTCTAACATTCAACATAGCAAAAGAGGTCCTAAATATTAAGGGAGGGACTATAAATAATCAACCAAGATCCCGAGGAGGCTTTCTTTTTGGGTATTGAATTTCTTCAATAAGCCGGATATTAATTTTTATTGCCTAAAACAAGTAGACTGAAAAATTTACGCAACTACTGTAGATTAAGAAAAGGGGAGGTCCCGCCCATGGGCGGATCCAGAGGTAATCTGGTGGTGATGGTCGCACAGCACACACTCTTTTCTTAATTTTGGTAATTTAAAGGCGCATTCTGTACTTATTTGCCAGAATATAAATACAAATCAAACTTTACTTTCTCTTACCTATGTATATATGTAATATATATATAGAGAGAAAGTATTGGTTTCATGTCAAAAATTCGATGTCGAGATTTTGATGGATCTTCACGTTTTGAGGTCCCCTGAATCCAAAAAAGTGGTTTTCGCGACATGGTCTGTCTGTGGGTGGGTGGGTGTGTGGGTGGGTGTGTGTGTGTGTGTCTGTGTTCACTTTTAAGCATGAAGGAATTGAGCTATGAGGCTGAAATTTTATATATAAGTTAAACACCCCCCGGGACCGGAAAAATAAGCTTTTAATCAAAATCGGCCAAAGAGTACTAGTACTTTACTGATGTACTTTTTCAGTTTTTTTCGATTTTCTCAAAATTCGCTCTAACGATTTTGATTAAAATTCAAAAATCAATTATTTTTTAGATGCTCTTTCAAATGTATATTCTCGTTTTGCCCTCAAAATTGTTTGAAGACCACTTTACTCTTGCACTCCATAGAAAAGATAGGAGAAATGGTTGCCATGGTAACAAAATATAAATATTTTCCCATACTTATAAATTTTACATCTGAATTCAAATATTCCCTACTGCCGGGAACTAAATACATGTCAACACAAAAATCTGGTGTGACAAGTTACAGCGGTAATAACTTTCGATTACCGAAGGTAAGAGAAAGTTGTGTGCTGTGCGACAGTCACACCAGATTCTTAAGTATTAATATTTAAAATTTTACATTAAAAAATATTTTTTTGCGAAAAAAAGTTACCCTTTTAACCCCCCCCCCCCTTGGTCCCCGCCGCTCCTCACACACACATAAATATAATAATATTAATATTAATAATAACTTTTAAAATATTTTCTTCCTTTTTTTTTAAAATATTTTTTTTATTTTTTTTTAAACATTCACACTTTTTTCACACTTACACACACATTCACAGTCTTTTTCGGCAACTTTGGCCATATAAGACTTTACGATAACCGTTATATATGATAATATCTTCGGATACGAGTAGGATGGCAGCCGGGAAAGAAAAAATCAGACAAAAATTTAATCAATCTTTATCTAATTTTATTTTGATTGCTGACGTTTCGGACGCAAATCGCCCCCTTCCTCAGGACAATCGATAGTTAATAAAATACAGATGGGCGTATTTTTGTTTATTGACAATATAAAAACACAATTCACGCGGGTGTGAGATGTGATTGTTTCTTGCTGTATATACGTATATATGATAGCATTCATTGACGCCTTCCGCATTAAGGCTAGTCTAACAGACGATATAGTATTAGCCTATATCTGGCCTATATTTATATATTTTTATGCTTTTATAAAAGATACATAATATATAAATAACATTTATAAAGTATTTATTGTTAAAAGATCAATGAAAATCAACCAAATGCATGAAATATTATTAGCTACCATCTCTGACATCTCTTGGCAAATTTTTTGAATTACTTGATTCTTTGGCATACTTTTTATGACACACTACGCCATCTTATCGGGGACAACATGCGCAACCACTTCTGCTCCCGTTCCCCTTAAAATAGAAAAAATAATAAATATTTAAGAAGATGAATATTAAAAAGTCCTAGTATTTATATGTATTATACATTAGGCTAACAATACATAAATAAATATGGACATTTGTGCAGTAGTAGCTATAGGGGGTGTAAAAAAAAAATATTTTCAAAAAAAAAAAAATAAGGGCAAATTTTAATTAAATATTTGAGGTCATCAAATGAAAACACAAAAGACACACTTAAATGAATTTTTAAAGGTGGTAAAAAAATCGTTTTATACTTTTTTTCTTCTTCTTCTTTGTATTCTCTAACAGCTGGTGTCTTGAATTCGCCATCTCTCCATTGAATCCTCTCTTTATCATTTTTAGAGTTTCCAAAAGGGGCGTGGATTTTCTCAAGAGCTCTTTATAACAAGTAAAAGCAAGAGGTTCATTCAAAATCAAGTTAAAGGGTTAGAGGGTAGGTCTTCACAGTCAAATTCGAATTTTTCCTCTATTTTTTTTTTTTTTTTTTTTTTTTTCTATTCAACTTAAATTGAAAATCTTTTTGCCTGTTAAAAAAAAAACTTATTTACATTTCTTATCACCAAATCAAAATTAACTCCCCCTTAATAACTTCTAATTAGTTTGTTAAATCAACTGTAAACCTGACCGAATATTAAATTAATTAAATTAACATCCCCCCTCCCTCCCCTAAAGTGTTTTATAGTTATTTGCATTATGTTTATTGATATATTACTCTAGTCACGTGATGATAACTTGCCTGATCCGTGTTTTTTAATATTTTGCATGTCAGCTTTTTGTGATTAATTATTTTCTAACAAATTCTAATTACACTCCCTCCTTAATATCTATTTATTAATCACCTTATTTAAAATTACATTATAATATTAAAACTCCGGATTGAAAATAAAAATAAAGGTTCCGCGGGCAGTAAAAATTTTGTGTCTCTAAAAAAAAGGTAAAATATTTTTTCGGACGGGAAAAAATTTTGGTTCCGCGAAAAAAAAAAAAAAAAATTTTCGCAGAAAAATTTTTGAGATCAGGGAAAATTTTAAGGAGGGGGCAGCAAATAAAATTTTGCCCTCCCCCCCCCTAAAAAATCTCCTAGTTCCGGCCGCCTTGCGGTTCAGGGATATATGGTACAGTATTTTAAAAATATTTTTGTGTATGGAGGTGAAGGATATTTAAAGATGAGCACCCCCCCCAAAAAAAAAAATTCAATATAGGGCCCCCTCTTCTAGTGCCGCCCCAGGCCCCCAACTGCCTCGGTACGCCTCTGCATTGAATAAGCAATTGTATGAGTTTGAAAGCATTGATGCTTATAGTTATTTAATTATTGATTTTTTTTTTGTCAACTTTTGCAAAATGACGGTTTTGCCCCATGGGTGGGGCAAAACCGGGAAGCCGTATAAATTCAATGAGAAAAAATATTCTTTCAAAATGTTTCTCTGTAATTGGAGTTTGTCTCTGTTGAGAGATGGAAAAATTAAAAAAAAAAAAAAATTCTATCCAAGTGTTATTGTTAATATTAATAGTTCTTTATTCTATAGTTATCAAATCTGACGTTTTTGTTAATGCATTTTCATAAAACGCGAGTAATTTTTAAAGTAAGGGGGTTGAGTGAAAGATAATCAGAGCTGGTACTGGTGCTTGTTGGGTGCTAAGAATCAGACTCTTCATTTTCAGCTCCTTTATTCATAGAAGTCCTTTGACACAGATTTCGACGCCATTTTGTTGTGGCTTATGACTATCTGTACTAGCTGGCCAAGTAAAGAACTTGCACTTATTATATGCAGCCAATTATTGTAAAATCAAGGAACCTCTTTGCGTGGTATTAAAACGGGATATGTGAAGAATACAATGAATATCTCAAAAATGACAAAATGGTGGCTTATGACTATCTCCCACTAAAGCCCTTCATTTTTTAATTCATATCCCCAAGGGTCGAGGGTTCGGATCCCAGCAAGTCCGATGATTTTATTTAAGCCATTTGGATACCAAACGCACAGAGAGCCAAGGGCGGATCCAGAGGTGTTTCTCGGAGGGGGGTAATCTGGAGTGACTGGTCGCACAGCACACATTTTTTTCTTAATTTCGGTAATTTAAAGGCGCATTCTGTACTTGTCTGCCAGAATATATTATAAATACAAATCAAATTTTTAAGTATTAATTTTTAAAATTTTACATTCAAAATAAATTGATGAAATGGTGGATGCTGTCCAAATTAATATAATTAAATAAAAGCAACTTGTTGATTTTATATGATTAAAATTAATGATTATTGACCGTTTTGGATAGATGTGCAGAAATTAAGTCTAATAATCATTAAAAATATAGAAATAATTGTTAAAACATATAAATTACACCTCAAGACCTTTTGTTATGTGGATGAATTTTTGATTCTGATGATGGCTCTCATGGTGGTCGAAACATGATAGCGCACCTGTAAACTAAAAATAAATATTATTGAAAATTTATTGATTTTTAATAATTGTATCAGAAAAAACGACATACTACCTGTCACTTTTTGTCCAAGAAAGAAAACACAAGTTGCTTTTATTTAATTAAAAATAAATATATTTTTTTTTTCGAAAACAAGTATTTTTTTCAAATCTCGGGGGGGGGGGGGTAATTACCCCCTTTACCCCCCCCCTTGTATCCGTCCTTGCAGAGAGCTCTTTTCGATAAATAACAGCCATTTTACACTTTTATCTATAATTTTTTTGCAATTGCTTCTTAATTAGAAATTCATTTTGGCTTGAAGCAAGGGCGGATCCAGTGGTGTTTCTCGGGGGGGGGGGGGGTAATCTGGTGTGACTCGTCGCACAGCACCAGGGGCGTATATAGAAATTTTTTTCGGGGGGGGGCCTGTTCTCTTTGTTTTTCGCGGAACCAAAATTTTGATTTTGCGGAACCAAAAATTTTTTCATGTGCCATTCGCGGAACCAAAAATTTTCCCTCAAAGTAAAAATATTTTACCTTTTTTTTTTTTAGAGAGGATAAATTTTTTCCGCCCGCGGAACCTTAATTTTTTTCATGTCCCGTTCGCGGAAGATTTCACTCTTTTGTGGAACCTGGTATTTTCGTGAGAATATAAATATAAATCAAATTTTTAAGTATTAATTTTTTAGTATAAGGGTATTTTATGGCTGGTGGAATTTGTATCAGGAATGAAAGTTGAAAGAAAAACGCAGCCAGAATTTTTCTTTAAAAAATATATTTCAACAGCTAGCTGACGTTTCGGCTTTGGTCAAAGCCATCCTCGACCAAAGCCGAAACGTCAGCTAGCTGTTGAAATATATTTTTTAAAGAAAAATTCTGGCTGCGTTTTTCTTCCAACTTTCATTCCTGATGGTATTAATTTTTAAAATTTTATGTTAAAAATAAAATTATTTTTGCGAAAAAAAGGTATTTTTTTCAAATCTCGGGGGGGGGGGATATTTACCCCCTTTACCCTCCCTTGTATCCGCCCTTGGCTTGAAGTGATTAATAAACGTATCTGCAATGGCTCTTTTCTCTATTCCTTACCTCAAGATCTACTCAGCTATCCATCTCACTCTAATGAAATTTAGTAGAACATTTTAATGTTGCATAATAGTTCATAATAACATAATCGTTGAAAAAAGGAAGAGGATTCATGTTAAAGAAAGATGTCTAGAAGTAAGGGGCTCTCCCCCGAAAACGGTGGTGGGGTAAAACAGAAGTCATATATTTGGATTCAGGAGGTAATCTGAAGGAATTATCACAGGGCTCGAAAAAAATTTTATTTTGCCGAGTAGTGTAATCAATGAAAATTCCTCAACTTGGACTTGACTAATCTTAGATATAAATATATTTAACAAATTTGTGAGTATGTTTATTCTTTGATCAAACATCCCATGGTCACATTAGCTATATATGCAAGTTCAGAGTGCATTTCTCACACTAGAGAATTCAAATGAGAAATCTTTAAAGAAACAAATAAACAATTAATTTAATAGATGTGAACAGGGGCGTATAGAAGTTTTCCGGGAAGGGGGGGGGGGGTTAGAGAAAGTGAACCAGTCCTCCGATATTCGGTAAAGATAAGGAAAAGAGTTGTAAAACAAATTGAGCACATAAACCTCTCTTTTTTCTTTTTTTTAATTACCCACATTCACACAGTCTTTTCGGAAACTTAGGCCATTTAAGACTTTGACGATAACCGTTATGAATATATATTATTCTCAATCGCTAACGAAAAATAAATTTACAAAGGCCTACAAATTTTTAATGCACTGTTGACACTAGCGGTCCCAGGGGGGGGCCAGAGGGGCCCGGGCCCTCCCCATTGGACAACAAAAATTCAAAAGTTTTATTTAATATTTTAAAACTAAACAAAAAAATTATAAATTTTTACACGTCTCAGGATAGCTAAAAACGCAAATTTCAATGCCTAATTTTCAAAAAATTTTCCATACCCTCTAGGGTGTTGCTTGTATTCCAAGGGTCGCGGGTTCGGATCCCAGACAGTTTTTAATCGAATATTATGATATTATTTGGCTTTAATTTGACTAGAAAAAAATTAGGATGTCGCCTGAATGGCGACATACGACTGCAAAGGTAAAATATATAATGTCGCCTTTATGACGAGCTAAAAAAAAATTTGAGGGACCTTTAAAAATTCATATTTTAAGTTGAAAATTTGAGAAACTTATTTTTTTCGATTATAAAATTCGACCATAACGAGAAAAAAATTAAAAAAAAGAAAAAAAATCGATTTTTGACGAATTTGGAAATTTTGCCCCCCCCCCCCCCCTTGACAAAATCCTGGGACCGCCACTGACTGTTGATAATATGAAAATTAAAAATCTGTTCTTTATTTTTTTTTCTACTTTCTCTTACCTCTATATATGTTAATATATATAGAGAGAAAGTATTGGATTCATGTCAAAAATTCGATGTCGAGATTTTTTTTTTTTTTTTTTTTTTTGGAATGGGTGCATAAGGTCCGAAGACCTATAATGACCAATAGTCACATGCAGCCAGGAAGAAAATAAAAACAAAAGGAGAAGCATAAAGGGGAAACTCAACTGCGGGAACTGAGAAGATGCCTGTTGAGGTTAGACTTGAAAGTCTGAAGATTGTAGGTTTTGGGGAAGATAGACGCAGAGAGCTTGTTCCAATCACGGGAGGTCATGGGGACTTTGATGGATATACACGTTTTGAGGTCCCCTGAGTCCAAAAAAGTGGTTTTCGCGACATGGTCTGTCGTGTGTCTGTGAACAAAATATCTCAAGAACGAAAAGAGCTAGGAATATTTTATATTTAAGTAAGGCACCCCCCACCTCCCCCCTGGGACGTGACACGAAGCTTTTGAACAAAATCGACCAGAGTACTAAAATTTTACTGAGGTACTTTTTCAGTTTTTTTTTTTTCGATTTTCTCAAAATTTAATCTAACTATTTTGATTAAAATTCAAAAATCAATTATTTTTTAAATGCTCTGTATATTCTCATTTTACTCTTCTACTTCATAGGAAAGATAGGAGAAATGGTTGCCTTGAAAATATAATATTTTCCCATACTTTTAAATTTTACATTTCAACGGAAACTAAATATATCTCGACACAAAAAAATCTGGTGTGATAAAGGCTAGAACACAACTTTCGATTAGCGAAGGTAAGAGAAAGTTGTATGTTGCGCGACCATCACATCAAATTTTTTAAAATTATTTTAATTTTTACATTTCCTTTATTAAGTTGCTAACTTCATAAAACTTTCTTTATACCTCAGATAGCTAATTAATTTATGTGAAATAATTCATTTTTTAACTCTAAGATTAAGCGTGTTTTGGTTTGCTATCGGCCCGATAAGTTTGCCAGTCAACCAGGAAATAATATAAATGATTAAATACGTATATTTATTTGAAAATATTCTTTTTTATATTATATAATAAAAAGTCATTTAGGAAGCAATCCGCCCTTGTGCACAGTTGGCCCGAATAACATTTGTTTTGATCCAAAAACATTTTTTGTTGCTCGAATATAAAACAGGTGGTGTGAGCATTGATTGGCAATGTCTAAGTATATACACGGTTTGTGAATACAAATTAAGGGCGCTCCTAGGGCCTTTCCTTTCTCCCACCAGCCACTGAATATTTACTATATAGAAGATAGGGAAAGTATTGCGAAAAAAAAATCGTGAAGCCCAAAATGAACGAAGGGGTTTGAATTGCTTATAACTTTTTTATTTAATACATAATTATTAATTTTTTTTTTTTTTAATACAGTATATAAATGGGGAATATTTTTAGTTTAGTTATGAAAGATAATATCTCGCAAATGGTGGCCATTTCCTGCTTCGCATATTCGTGCTCTTTCCAACACATTTTCCATAACCTTTCGCAAAACTTCAGGTGTTATGTTGTTTATTTCGTCGCGTATATTGCTTTTTAATTGCTGGATGGTTCTTGGCTTATTAATGTAGACTTTTCCTTTCAAATAACCCCAAAGAAAACAGTATGCAGCGGTTAAATCCGGTGAACGCGGAGGCCAATTAAAATCACTTGCACGCAAAATAATTCGTTCACCAAAGATGTCCCGTAAAAGAGCCATTGTGTCCCTTGCAGTTAGCGCTGTGGCTCCATCTTGTTGGAACCATACTTGTGGATGGTTTTCCACGGCTGGCCTTAAAAAATTTTCCAACATTGTCCGATATCTGACACCATTGACGGTAACGGCGACCACGTGTTCATTTTCAAAAAAATAAGGACCAATTATCCTTTCCGATGAAAAACCGCACCAAACCGTACACTTAGGTGGCTGTAATTCTCGCTGTTGAACTACTCTCGGATTTTCCGTAGCCCATATCCTGCAGTTTTGCTTATTAACGAACCCACTTAATTGGAAATGGGCTTCGTCGCTCATTATTAAATTATGAATAAAATTACGAAGCAGGAAATGGCCACCACTTGCGAGATATTATTTTTCATAACTAAACTAAAAATATTCCCCATTTATATACTGTATTAAAAAAAAAAATTTAATAATTATGTATTAAATAAAAAAGTTATAAGCAATTCAAACCCCTTCGTTCATTTTGGGCCACCCTGTACAATTTAGAATTTTCAATACTGTAACCACTGTACTAATATAGACAATAATCCATTTTAAATTTACCTAACAAATCAAAACATAAATATACATAATTAAATTTGAACGACCTTCGACTTATGTCCATTTGTCTAGCTATTAACACGTAGGCCTATATATAGCTTTATATATAATAATATTTATATCACGGACGTATATAAACATGAATGAAACGACCAGAAAATTTTTTGGGTCGTTAACTTATAATTCCTAACAGCTGTAATTAGCACTATTTTTCTCTCAATATATCGATGGCAAAAATGGCTGATGTTATGCCATTTGTAAAATAAATAAATATTCTCTTTCTATCATAGGCGCCGACTTCATGGGGCCCAAGGGGCGGGCTCGAGCTCCCCCAATGTTGAGGGAAGAGGGGCCCGGCCCCCCAGGAAAAAACACTTCCCTATCGTTAAAAGGTCAATCAGGGCAAAATCTTAAAACACTTAACCCGCATCCCCTGCGTCAATCATATTTACCCCCCCCCCCCCAGGGGCGTAAATAACACCGCGGACCCCGCAATGGGGGAGGGGGGAGCAAAGACTCTGGCGCATAAAAAATATATAAGAGAATTTAAAAAATAAAATTTAATAAACACATTGTCAAAATAAATTTTACAATTCATTAAGATATCTTAATAAAACTGTTTCATAAATCATGTTTGAAGCGTTCGACCATAATAATAATAATAATTATAACACTTTTTATAATTAGGTGGTAGTTAGTCCAAATATCATCAAAGACAATGTGGAAGAAGGCCGTAATACAGATTAAAGACGAAATGAAACAAGACTTCTATCGGCCCGAATTATTTATTTTCCCTCTGTCGACGTTTCGGTCACCCATCTTCAGGACAAAGGTGTTAAAAAAATTCTTTTCTCTGCCTCCTTCAGTTGTTATGTAAGTTAGACTGTTAGTATACTTAATACTATACAGATTCCTCTGCGTGTACATTTCCAGAGCCACCATCTGATCTATAGTATTAAGTATACTAACAGTCTAACTTACATAACAACTGAAGGAGGCAGAGAAAATAATTTCTTAACACCTTTGTCCTGAAGATGAGTGACGTTTAGTTCCCGAAACGTCGACAGAGGAAAAATAAATAATTCGGGCCGATAGAAATCTTGTTTCATTTCGTCTTTAATACTTTTTATAATTTATCATCTGAAAGATTTAATTTTTTTTTTTTTATTATTGCATTTAATTAATTTTTTTTTTTATATATAGAAAAAAAAAAAAACCCCCCGGGGGGGGGGGGTTGGGGGGCGCGCCTGCCTTGTATGCCATGGATCGAGGTTCGGATCCCAGGCAGTCTGATGATTTTATTTAAGCCATTTGGATACCAAATGGCTTAAATAAGAATGCCTGGAGTCACAAATATATATTATTCAAATAATGCTTATCGTATAAAGTCTTATATTACCTGAGTTGCCGAAAAGACTGAGTGTATGTGTGTGTGTGTGTGAATTAAAAAAACAAAAAAAAAAAACAAAGCAAAGAATACATAAATGTTCCCTCCAACTTCAACAATTGGAAAGGCCGGCATAGATTCAGAGGAGTACCGAGGGGGAGAGGGCGGGCCGTCCCAGGCCCCGAGCCGGCATAGGCCCCATAGAGCTGACAAATTTTTAAATTAATTAATTTTTAAATCTAGCCTCTCTGAATTATCAATACAAAAAAAAAATTTAATAATTTTTAATTTAAAATATTTTTATAATCAATCTTTTATTTTTTTCTTTCATTTTAAAGAGATTTTTCTTTTATTTTTAGCTAATTCTTCATTTAAAAAAAAATTGAATTTATAAACAAAAATTCTTAATAAAATTCAACATAAAATAACAAAATTAAAATATTTGAAAACGTTTTAGAATTTATAAGTTACTGTATTAATTATATTTAGCAAAAAAAAAAAATATTTGAATAGAGCGCAAATGGCCAACCTGCTTGTTTACTCTCTCTTGTAGCTCACTTCATTGGATGTCAAGTGAGCTATCTTAATGTCAGTGCTTTTCTAATGTCTTCTCTCTTTATTTTTCAAATGTATTTATTTAATTATTAAGTGAGTGATTTAGTGATTTTCAAGTAAGAATATTTTATTTATATGTTTATAGAGTGAATTCAAGAAAGATTCAGCTCCGGTGTTGTTTTCAAGTCACATATTTGGTGAGTGTTTATCTTCATTCAAACTTGTTTTTTTTTTTTTTTTTAAATAATAAGTTATTAGTTTTACTGATAATATTTTTAAAACAAAACCCTGTTTAATATTTTAGTAATTCAAAATATATTTTCTCTCCTCTTTGACTGGTTTTTTTTTGACCATACCTGTCAAAGTAACCTATTAGCCTAAGGGCAAATTAATATTTATCTTTCTTATTAAATCTAAATATTAATTTCTTCATCTCAATACTCTTCTATAAAATATTGTGGAGTAAGAAATTTAATCATTAAAAATAATAAAAATGACAAACATACTTTTTTTTAAATGACAAAACAAATGGATATTTAATTGATAATTTTCTTTACATAAAAAATTTGGAAGTATAGTACACAGGCCTTGATTGATCCCTCTTACATCTTTTTATTTGCAGACCGGCATCAATATCTGCAAAATAAAATGATGTGAGAATGATCTGTCAAAGCTCCGGATATTTTATATATATATTTTTTTCCCCTAACAATTTAATTGACATTATCTGTTTCAATTCATATATATATATACATATATATATAGTATAGATTCATTTCTCTCCTAATCTTATTTTTTTATTTATATAGGCTTTTTCCGAGGGTTGTAGCCAGAAAGTTTTTTTTCGGAGTGCTTAGGAAATATTTTTATTATTCATTTGTGTATCCAGAGTTGAGCACCAACTAAATGTTGATTAAAAATTTAGTTAAAGTAAACAAATCATATCAAGAATCTAATAAAAATTTAAAAATTTTATCAAATTAAATTAATTTTAATCAGATTAATTTGTTAAATAATTAATGATTTAATTAAAACTCGAATAGCCGCAGTGACACCGTCTCTACTGGTGTTCGGTAGGTGTTTATTGAAATAAAATTTTAAAATTTTTTTATTAATAGTTGAGGCTGACCGCTTTGCAAAGTACAGTTTCGATATATAATCATCGTCAGAGCCTATAAAAAATATAATTTTACATTACTTAATTTCTATATTCAATGTTTGATTTTTTTCAGTCGCCATTAGGACGATATATATATACATCTGATTAACATATAATACTTTTCAACATTTTATTACAACATACAAATTAAACAAATAATATTTACCTCGAACTCTTATCAGAATCACAAATTTTCACTATGAATAAATTCATAATTTTGAATTTACAAGATGATGGCTAATTATATCAAACAAGTCTCTATACAAATACTTGTGTGTTATATGAATATATTAAAAGCTTGTAATTCATTTTTAGATTATTTTTGAATACATTTTTTATAAAAACACATGTCTTTACAGTCATTACCTTAATTAACAATTTTTCAATATTAATTATTAAAAGATTTTTTTTATAAAAACATATAACCAAGTAACAGGTGAAGGCTAGGCTCTTGGCAATGAGAAAAATAACTTTTTAGAGTGTTTTCTCCGAATATTTCGAAGGCATTTAATAGCACTTCTTCATCAGCGGCTGTACAAATAAAATAAAATAAATAATTAGAGTGAGTTTATACATATTTAAATATAGAAATCAAAATTAACAATGTTATTATACCTCACTCTATTTCCACATACTAGTTAAAATTTCGGAGCGAAACGTCTGAGAGGCAGATCTGTGCATGATAACCAGCCCTCGCAAGCAATAAGGCGTCAATGACAAATAATTTACTTAATTATATCAAATAGGTGGCTCAAATCAAACGAAAGGTCAATGCATCGAGATTTAAATAGATTAATATATTTGTTATCAAAAAAAAGAAATGCCATTGAACAGATGGAAAAATAATTCAATAAATTATTAGATAGAAATAAAAATAAAAATTTTAAGATATTAATTGAAATAATTTACGAGGCCAACAATGCTTTTATGTCACCCGACAAGCCTTCGGTGTCCACCTTATAATTGACAGCCGTACTGATGTGCTTTTGAATATAGCAAGACTCTTTGAAAAACCTCTTCATTCTATTGGACTCTGTGTCAAGAATCTCAAAATTGTTATAATCAAAACGATGGCCTCTCTCAAAACAGTGTCTAGCCAGGCTTGTAGCGGCACCTGAAACGGCCTTACCCTCCGACCTCCTATGTTCGGACATTCTCACATTAGCGAATCTCCCTGTATTTCCCACATAAACGCCGTTGCAATTGTTACATTTTATTTTATAAATTATATTTTTTCTATTTTCTTTATTGACTTTGTCCTTTGTGTTAAAGAACACAGAAAGATTTGTCAATGTCCTTGGCGTTATTTGGAAATTATAATTTTTAAAGAGAGTTTTTATTCCTCCAAACGTGGGTGGGAGATAGGTCAATGAGAAAAATTGTTCATTTGCATTGTTGTTATTGTTCATAGGGGCAGGAGGAGCAGTCCGCGGTGGTGGGGCAGTCATCACTGATTGAATAGTTTTGTTAACTAATGATTTCGGGTAGTTATTAGCAGAGGCCATCTTTTTGAACTCAACGACATTTCGGTCCCAAAATTCTCTATCACTCAACCTGAGTCTCCTCAGTAAAGTACCTTTAAGGACATTAATTTTATGGGATGGTGGGCTGTAGGACAAGAAATTGAGTATTCGTCCACTCGAATAAAAAAAAAACTCTCTTTAAAAATTATAATTTCCAAATAACGCCAAGGACATTGACAAATCTTTCTGTGTTCTTTAACACAAAGGACAAAGTCAATAAAGAAAATAGAAAAAATATAATTTATAAAATAAAATGTAACAATTGCAACGGCGTTTATGTGGGAAATACAGGGAGATTCGCTAATGTGAGAATGTCCGAACATAGGAGGTCGGAGGGTAAGGCCGTTTCAGGTGCCGCTACAAGCCTGGCTAGACACTGTTTTGAGAGAGGCCATCGTTTTGATTATAACAATTTTGAGATTCTTGACACAGAGTCCAATAGAATGAAGAGGTTTTTCAAAGAGTCTTGCTATATTCAAAAGCACATCAGTACGGCTGTCAATTATAAGGTGGACACCGAAGGCTTGTCGGGTGACATAAAAGCATTGTTGGCCTCGTAAATTATTTCAATTAATATCTTAAAATTTTTATTTTTATTTCTATCTAATAATTTATTGAATTATTTTTCCATCTGTTCAATGGCATTTCTTTTTTTTGATAACAAATATATTAATCTATTTAAATCTCGATGCATTGACCTTTCGTTTGATTTGAGCCACCTATTTGATATAATTAAGTAAATTATTTGTCATTGACGCCTTATTGCTTGCGAGGGCTGGTTATCATGCACAGATCTGCCTCTCAGACGTTTCGCTCCGAAATTTTAACTAGTATGTGGAAATAGAGTGAGGTATAATAACATTGTTAATTTTGATTTCTATATTTAAATATGTATAAACTCACTCTAATTATTTATTTTATTTTATTTGTACAGCCGCTGATGAAGAAGTGCTATTAAATGCCTTCGAAATATTCGGAGAAAACACTCTAAAAAGTTATTTTTCTCATTGCCAAGAGCCTAGCCTTCACCTGTTACCATTCATATTACTTGGCACGCCACATCCTTTTGTATATAACCAAGTATTTATTAATTTAAATAAGCGAAA
The DNA here is from genome assembly GCA_023213315.1 of Euborellia annulipes. Lineage (NCBI taxonomy): Eukaryota > Metazoa > Arthropoda > Insecta > Dermaptera > Anisolabididae > Euborellia > Euborellia annulipes. Next base: position 24,340 of record JAKCPI010017539.1, on the reverse strand, counting down.
AATGTAGGTACCGCCGGGAGTTGCACCACGGATCTTGTCGATTTACGCTCAACATGCCCTACTGTTGGACCACAGTACGCACTCGCTTATTTAAATTATGATAGATCGCTGATTTCAGCGAGTGCGTACTGTGGTCCAACAGTAGGGCATGTTGAGCGTAAATCGACAAGATCCGTGGTGCAACTCCCGGCGGTACCTACATTTTTCGCTTATTTAAATTAATAAATACTTGGTTATATGTTTTTCTAATTACCTCATGGACCAACACATGATATATATAATTCTTTATTGATTTTTTTTATTTTTTCCAACCGACACTTTTTGGCTATTTGAGTTTTAATTAAAGAAATTTCCGTCCCAGAATCTTCTATAATTAATGATTTATTTTATAGTTTTTTGACTTACAAGGAGAGTACACGGTTGACTCGTCACCGATTTTGATCTCCTTTTATCTGGTGAATCTATACTGAAAAATATTCGTATCCTGATCGAACTTTTCGTCCAATGCGCCCTGTAACAATTTTTTTTTCTCATCTGAAATTTTAAAATCTGAAAAGGATTGTTATAAGGCTCAAAGAAAAGCATATCAACAACAACAACTGATAGCGTAACGGATAGAGGAGAGGATTAGTAATCCAGGGATCCCAAGTTCAAAACCTGGGTTGTCATTTTTTTTTTTTGTATTATTTATTATATAAAAAATAAATATTATATTCTATATTATAAAAATATTTTATTTATATTTGGGACATATTTATTACATATTTATACAGAAAACAATGAATATTATACAATCAATTAGATATATAAATGAATAATTAAAATATAAAATAAGGCAGTAAGATATAGAAAATTAATGTTTTTTTTTTTATAAAATATCAAAATAAATATTTCGCCAATACATTTGCTGTCAACAGAAAGTGTCAGTTTAGTTAGTTTAGATATCTAATTGAATGTATAATATTCATTGTTTTCTGTATAAATATGTAATAAATATGTTCCAAATATAAATAAAATATTTTTATAATATAGAATATAATATTTATTTTTTATATAATAAATAATACAAAAAAAAAAAAAATGACAACCCGGGTTTTGAACTTGGGATCCCTGGATTACTAACCCTCTCCTCTACCCGTTACGCTATTAGCTTTAGTTGTTGATATGCTTTTCTTTGAGCCTTATAACAATCCTTTTCAGATTTTAAAATTTCAGATGAGAAAAAAAAATTGTTACAGGGCGCATTGGACGAAAATTTCGATCAGGATACAAATATTTTTCAGTATAGATTCACCAGATAAAAGGAGATCAAAATCGGTGACGAGTCAACCGTGTACTCTCCTTGTTAGATCATCAACTAGTGAGCTGATTTTAAGAAATTTGTACCAACGATGCTTATAAATTTAATAATAAACTTTACTAGGAACTTCACAAATATAATGTCTATCTACAAATTTCTTAAAATCAGCCCACTAGTTGCTGAACTAACAATTGTAAGTCAAAAAACTATAAAATAAATCATTAATTATTTAACAAATATATATTAATCAAAATTAATTTAATTTGATTAAATTTTTACTCAAACTAAATCAAGCATATTAGATTCTTGATATGATTTATTTACTTTAACTAAATTTTTAATCAACATTTCGTTGGTGCCCAACTCTGTGTGTAGCATACAAGATCTTTTGTTATTTGATTCGCTTGTGTTCATTTGTTCCAAAATTGAAACTCACTGATTAGTTAGATCTTGGCATATCAGAACTGGCTTATTCAGATCTGCGTTTTTCCTTACTTTCCTTTTGTGTGTCTATTTCGATTAGGGTTATTGGATAGACTTCAGTGATTTTTTTTTTGACCGAACGTAGGATATTTGAGAAGTAGATAATTTATTTATTTATTTATTGATTCCACCTTGTCCTTTTTTGGACATCGGTCTACATTTTTAACATGTTGATTACAAAAATTAAAAAAAAAAAAAAAAAAACTAAAACATTATTTAAGAATTATCTTCTCTTCTTTCTTCCTCTACGAGGCGTTCCCAAATTCTCCATACAGCTAAGATTTTCTTTTCTGGGCCCTTCTTCAGTGCTCTAACCGTATCTTCCTTCCGCGACTCCAATTCTTCTTTCAGGTTCCCGGGTAGACTTCCAATTAACACTGGGCATTTCAGAATATGCTCTGGATACTCTTCTTCCTTCTTACACAGTCTGCATCTTCTTTCCTTTCTCCAGATCTTTCCTCCTAAATATGTGTTGCCACAACGTATTCTTGCCCAGGCTTCCCTATCTCTTTTACTCAGTGATTTATCTCGGATGTAGGCCTCTTCTCCTGGAATCTTCTTAATTATTTTATACAGATTGTTATATCTTGAGGCGTCCGTTCTTTTCCAACACTCCTGCCAATTTTGCTCTATCTTCTTTTCTACTGCGAGAACAGCCTCTCTTCTTATATCTTCCACTGAGTTTTGGTACAGAGCCTCGATCAGACCTGGACTTCCCAGATTCTCCAGAACCTCCTTCATTTCCTTTGCCCATCTACCCGGATTATTATTTTTTATGCCTCTTATGCTTTCCCTCAAACATATCTTTGGCCATCGCTCGTTGTCCATCTCCATTATTCTTATTAGATACTTCATTTTTCTTTGAAAGGTTCTGGAGTCTACGCTTAGCCTTCCAGTTTCCAACTTCCATATGTATTCTGGTGTGTCCCTCTTCAACCCTAACGCTGCCTTAACACTCTTTGCGTGTACTCTTTCCCATTCTTTCGGGCATTTCCATCCACACATTTCTTGTCCGAACGTTAGAGAAGATTCTACTATTCTTGTGTAGAGGTCGTACATCTTCCCAACACTGTTTAATTCGCTTCTTCTCCAAATTCCCCAGAGCTGATTAAGTGCCATTTGCGCACTTGCTTCTCTTTCCTTTATGTGTTGGCTAGGGTTTCCTGAGGGTGCAATCCAGTGGCCCAAGTACTTAAACTTTTTGACCCTCTCTATTTCACTGCCTCTCCATAGCCATTTTTCTTCCGTTTTTCTTCTCCCTCCCCCTTTCTTACATACCATAAGTTTTGTTTTTTCCACATTCACCTCTAGCTTGTTCTTGGAAGTGTACTTTTCCAGTATTGCGATCATTTGTTGTAATTCATTCGCCTCTTCCGCTATTAACACCACATCATCAGCAAATAATAAGCACTGGATCTTCTGCCGCCCAATCATTACACCTCCTACCCCTCCCTTTTTAAGGGCCATTTCCAGGTCATCAATGAATAAATTAAACAACACTGGGCTCAAAGGGCATCCCTGTCTCACTCCTTTATTTGTGTAGAATTGTGCCGAGATTTCTTCACCTATTTTTATTCTACTCCTTGTTTTCTCATATATATCTTCTATTGCATCTAGTATTCTTCCTCTCACACCTATTTGAGAAGTAGATAATTAATTTTTAGTAAAAATTTCTGAATAAACACACAGTCAGCATAGGATAATTCTCGTCAAAGATCAAATATATTTTCTTACTAACTACTATGATATTAACAAGTTAGGGAAGTATTTCTTGGTATTTACCACCAGAATCATTTTAGAAATATTATACAATGAAACAATAATATTTTTATTATTTAACGACGACGATTTTTAACGATTTCCTCAATTTATTTTTGCATTTTAACATATAGACAAAACTAATATTTGTTTGGAAGCAAATCAAGCAAATTAAGTGAGTGACAAAGTCAAAGGACACATATGAGAGTTGTACATGTGATTATTTCATTGTTTTTTTGTTTTGTTTGATGGACATTTTCTCTAAACTGATTCATTTATATCTACTAAAATTTTTTAAATATTATTGAGAAGGATGAATACCGGTAAATAAAATCCGGAGCTGATGATCAGGCAATTTATTTGGATTAATTCCTTCCGCTATAACTCGACGTTTCGGGGCCAAAACGGCTCCTTTTTCAGGACCTTATGATTAACAAATAAAAAGTACATATCGTTGATTACATATAAAACCTTATAAAACATATGTAATCAACGATATGTACTTTTTATTTGTTAATCATAAGGTCCTGAAGAAGGAGCCGTTTTGGCCCAGAAACGTCGACTTAAGGAATTAATCCAAATAAATTGCCTGATCATCAACTCCGGATGTTATTTATTCATCCCTCTCAATAATATCCACCAGGCTGCCCGTATCTTGATCTTTTTTAAATTTTTTTTTTTTTTTTTTTTTTTTTTTTTTTTTTTTAAATAATCACATTCAGAAAATTCATGGGTGTCCTCGTTTGTCGATTTTTTTTTTCGCTTGTCATCATCAACTCATTCTAATTATTCTCTCTTGAAATTGCAAACTCATCAATGCATCCGAGATCTCGGGGCCCAGGGGTCGTTTGGCCGATTAACAAATAAACATTCTCACATAAATTGTAAAATAATGCATGTTTGAAAATCGGTGAAAATTTGAAGTTTGTCTCTGCCTCTGGCCTTTAAAATCCAATTATGTTGTTTATAGAAGAAAAATTACATTTTCGATTATGGCCTTACCCGATATAAAACTTTTTTGAGATTTTGCTGAACAACAACAAATTTGAGAAATAAATATATAAATCACATATAAATTATATATTACTTTCTCTTACCTCTATATATATGTTAATATATATCTCAAGAACGAAAAGAGCTATGAGGTTGAAATTTTATATTTAAGTTAGGCACCCCCATGTGACGTGACACGAAGCTTTTGAACAAAATCGGCCAAAGAGTACTAGTACTTTACTGATGCACTTTTTCAGTTTTTTTTCGATTATCTCAAAATTCGCTACAACGATTTTTTTTTTAAATTCAAAAATCATTTATTTTTTAGTTTCTCTTTAAAATGTATATTCTCATTTTGTCATTAAAATCTTCTGAAGACCACTTTACTCTTGTACTCCATAGAAAAGATAGGAGAAATGGTTGCCATGGTAACGAAATATAAATATTTTCCCAAACTTATAAATTTTACATCTTGAATTCAAATGTACCATACTGTCGGAAACTAAATACATGTCGACACAAAAAATCTGGTGTGACAAGCACAGTACACAACTTTCGATTACCGAAGGTAAGAGCAAGTTGTGTGCTGTGCGGCAGTCACACCAGATTGTTTTTATTTCTCTACTATTGGAGAGCCTTGAACTGCCCATTGCAAATATCTACTCCTGGTCCTGGTGATTTAACTTTAATAAAACTTCTCAAAGAATATAGATAGATCTTATCCAAATTCTATTATCATTTTGAAATTTTAATAATTTTTTTTTTGGGCTCTTGGCCTTGTAGCTCGGAGCATTAACTTCTTTTGCCAGGGGTCGCTTATAGAAATTTCGAATGGAATTTTTTTTTCTTATTATAAATTATTTCAATGTCAAACTGCAAGAAATATCAGGGATCTAGAGAGTAGAGCCACCCCTTATACATTTAATACTGTATACCGTAATAAGTCATTCAACCTTTTTCTTTTCTTTTTTTTTTTTTTTATCCATTTCCTCTTTTTTATGTATGTAAATAAAGTAATCCCAGAAAAATTCTTTTATTTCTTTCTCTCTTATTTCTTTTTCGAATTTAACTATATTTAATATTTGATTTAACATTCTGTCTGCGTTTTATTTGAATTTGTTTTTGTTTTTTTTTTAACACATATTTTTCTTATTTCAACTAGCATTATTTTGATAAAGATGAAATATTAATATTTTTGGATATAGGATACGACGTTTTAGTCGTCAAATCACTACCTTCATCCGGACAATTAATTATTAAACTACAGTATCATGTTTAATTACCATTGTCATTTATTCAATATAGATACATTAACTTAACGAATGATTTGTCTTACAGTGAGCTGCTCGCTTCTTACATTCAATCGTCCTGATGAAGGTCGTGGTTTGGCGACCGAAACGTCGACGATTAATTAGTTAAATAAATTTCCTTGGCTGCTACGTCAATTGTATCAATTTTAAAGTCTACAGCCATTTTTCATTGTTATTAATATTATTACTTTCTCTTACCTCTATATTGAGTGTGTTAACCAAGAAGCAAAAACCAGGGAAGCTCAAAACGCATATTGCTAAGCCAAGGAGATGTTGTGTGCAATCTACTACACCCCCCCCCCTCCAGGGTCGTCATCTCTTTGGCAGAATAAAATTTAATTCTTTTCTTTCTCTCCTCCCTCCAGACCTCCACTGACTGAGTTGGCAACATTTTTGGGCTATTTAAAATTTTATGCAAGTTGGCATAAAATTTTATTGATATTTTTTTGATATTCCCTCTGTTGGCCTCACTCCCCTAGATAAATCAAAACCATTCAGGGAGAACGTTTTCAGTCTCGATGTGAAAAAAAAAAAATTGTGATTGGCAATCAAAATCGTTGTCTAAAATATGCGGAAAATTCGAATTTAGATTAAGCGTGTTATTGCTTACTATATCGATGATATGCTATCTGTCAGATAAGCTTGCTAGTTGACTAAATGTCAAGCAACCGGCCTTTAGTCGTCGCTTATTTTTTTGTCAGTTATAGATACATTATTTTTTTGCAACTACTATCATTTCGTAACCCTTTTTTTTAGATGTCGAATAAAAGGGCATTTGTGGAGCCCCCCCCTCCCCTTACTTTATCCCCTACACATTTGTCATATCGTTTGCTCGTATATTCATTTGTCATCTCTCTCTCTCTCTCAGGGACTAGCAAAATCCCATCTTGCTTCTTTTGATTCCAAGTAGAGTCTCCTCTCCTCTGCTAAATTAATCCTATTATTTATTCATTTTAAATATATTACTTTTATTATCTGTCATTAATCATTAATTTTTTTTTTTTTTTTTTTTTTTTTTTTTTGCACATTTAGCCTCATTTACATGTATTCTCGAAATTAGATTAGAGATGATTATACTTTTAACATCTGTCCTTAATTTTATTTTAGTAAAAAATATCACGGATATTATTAAAGGGATAAAGTAGGCTACATAATAGAGAGAGGTAAAATTAAAGCCCTTTCATGCGTATTTATACATTCTCCTACCTATATATGTTAAGCCTATATATGTTAAAATATTGTTTTTTACTTTCTCTTACCTATGTATATTTTTATTCATTCATTCATTATATATGTAATACTTGTACTCTTTGAGGAGCCATCAGGCTCTATGTACATTTAACATGAATAAATAAAAATAAATAAAATAAAAATAAAATAATATATATATATAGATAGAAAGTATTGGATTCATGTCAAAAATTCGAAGTTCGAAGTCAAGATTTTGATGGATATCAGGGGCTTATATAGAAATTTTTTTCGGGGGGGGGGGGCTTGATCTCAAAAATTTTTCTGCGAAAAATTTCTTTTTCGCGGAACCAAGTTTCCCGTCCGAAAAAATATTTTTTACCTTTTTTTTAGAGACGCTAAATTTTTGCCTTCCGTGGAACCAAAATTTTCTTCATGGGCCCTCGGCTCCCCCCTTATATACGCCCCTGATGGATATACACGTTTTGAGGTCCCCTAAATCCAAAAAAAGTGGTTTTCGCGACATGGCCTGTCTGTCTGTGTGTGGTTAATTTTAAGAATGAAGAAATTGAGCAACGAGGCTGAAATTTTATATTTGAATTAGACACCCTCCTGGAGTATTAAAAAAGATTTTAAAAAAATCGGTCAAAAAGTACTCGTACTTTACTGAAGTATTTTTTCAGTTTTTTTCGATTTTCTCAAAATTTGCTCCAACAATTTTTTTCTAAATTCAAAAATCAATTATTTTTTAGATGCTCTTACAAATATATATTCTCATTTTGCCCTGAAAACTGTTTGAAGTACACTTTACTGGTTTAGTATTACAGATTTTTCAAATTCATTTTCCTACTCTTGCCTTCATAGAGCCAATGTTAAATCCCCATTGGTGTTTTTTTTTCTTCAAATATTCAGTATTTTTCCAATTATTATGAAATTTTGTATTTATTTACGATTCTCTTTTGCTTAAAGAATATCGGAGATTAAAATTTTGAAAAATAACCATAGTTTATTTCAAGCAGTCAACATTTAAAATACAAGTTTGGAACTAAGGTGCTATGGGAAACTAAATATATTTCGACACAAAAGTTGTGTGCTTTGCGAGCAGTCACCCCAGATTTTTAATATTATCATCATATTTTCAGAGGCGTACCGAGGCAGTTGGGGGCCTGGGCCAGCACTAGAAGAGGGGGCCTTTATACATTTTGTACCAGAGGTGTAAGCTTCTATTGAATTTTTTTTTTTTTTGGGGGGGGGGTGAGGGCCCCGGGGCCTGTCAAAGAGAAATTTTCATTAAATTTTGTTTTTATAAATATTTGGGGGCCTATGCCGGCTCGGGGCCTGGGGCGGACCGCCCCTTCGCCCCCCCCCTCGGTACGCCACTGCATATTTTAAGTAAAGACTTTAACTTTATCATTCAAAATATGTTTTCTTTATTCATAGGATTTTTTAATCATAAATATATAAACTACTCAGTTTAGTTGTTTTTTTTTTCCACAACATAAAAAACCTTTTTAACTGCCCATCAAAAAAATCACAAAAACTAGAAGTAACTTTAATTTTAATTCCCCATTACTTTTTCGCGAAAAGAAAAAAAAAATTTCATTCATACTAAAAGAGACTGATGTTGATTATTCCATTAATATATAAATGTAGTGGTGGGTGGGTTTTTTAATTAATTATTTCCATCATTTTGTTTTATGAAATTCATACCAATTGACACTCAATGAAAAAATAACTTTTCATGCAACAGGTCTCTCTCTTGTCTCCAATAATTCGTCTTTAAAAATTTTCAAAATATTTGGAGGGCTTAAAACTCAGCATTCTGAAGTAAACTATTAATTGATGCACTATTTACCACTTAGCTGCCCTCTCTCTTCTACAGGTATTACTATGGTCAATGCTCTGCCGAATTAAAATTATCCCACCCAATGCAACATATATTCGGAACCCAAGAGAGGCATCGTCCCAGCATCCCTATGCTGTTCAGATCACGACTAACAGAACTAGTCAATTACAATCTTACTTTGTCCCCGTGATTGGAACAAGCTCCCTGCGTCTATCTTCCCCAAAACCTACAATCTACAGACTTTCAAGTCTAACCTCAACAGGCATCTTTTCAGTTCCCGCAGTTGAGTTTCCTCTTTTATGCTTCTTCTTTTGTTTTTATTTTCTTCCTGGCTGCATGTGACTATTGGTCATTATAGGTCTACGGACGTTATGCACCCATTCCAAAAAATTTCAATTGTCTACAATTAAAATTGTTCCCTTATTCTGTTTAATAATTAATCACTTTAAGATATATACACCAGTAAGCTTATAACAAACGTAACTATTAGAGTTCGAAATTCTTTGTCTATTTTTTAGAAAGAAAGTATTGGATTCATGTCAAAAATTCGATGTCGAGATTTTGATGGATATACACGGATTAAGCCTTTCTTTGACATCTAAATATATATTTGATTTTGTTTAATAGGATATAAAAATACTAGACGCAAAGCCCCGCCTTCGGCGGGGCTTTCCGTCTAGCCGGGGGCTGCGCCCCCTGGACCCCCTTGCTCGCCTACTTATATACATACCGGTACATACATTTTCCCTTTTCATTTTTATATGTAGAGATTATTTTAGCGGTTAATTATCCATGAACTTAAGATTTTTTGTGAATCATATCCTTTCCGGGACTCTCCCGGTACACAGACAAAAAATTTACGCCGATATTTTAGAATTCAAAATGTAAATAAATAAAAAAAATCGTAAACATGGGTAAATATTTATATTTTGTTACCATGGCGCTATCCCTGAGGCCTGATTGGTTGTTTCACACATCGGACACCCTCTTAGCCTTTTATATATAAGTATGATCCTATTAAACAGGATATAAAAATATCCTATTAAACAAAATCAAATATATATTTAGATGTCAAAGAAAGGCTTAATCCAATTTCGAAAGCCGACTCGAACCTCTCACATACAACGAGAAGGGCCATTTACACTTTTAACAATAATAGCAGATTCTATTATTTTGCATGAGGCCCTCCCGTTTCGGAGAAAATATATATGCCTTTTTTGACACAGCCCCAGGTATTCTGTTTTTTCATAAATCATTTAACAACTATTATAATGGTGAATTGTAAACATACATTAAAAAAATATAAATTGTCGATTTTCATTAATTTGTATATTTCTAGCTCTGATGATGGTCCAAACCATGGGACCGAAACGTTAGCCGTGGGCTGATATAAATAAAGAAAATACACTGGCTGCATCTCCTTCTTTCTTTTTTTACCTCCTTCAACATCTGCTCTACAGCCATACATCCCCCCCCCCTGTTACTTTACTGATGTAATTTTTCAGTTTTTTTTATTTTCTCAAAATTCGCTCCAACAATTTTTTTTTTTTTAAATTCATAAATCAACTATTTTTTAGATGCTCTTTAAAATGTATATTCTTATTTTGCCATTGCAATCTTCGGAAGACCATTTTACTCTTGTTCTTCATAAGGAAAGATAGGAATTTCTCCTATGGTTGCTATGTAGGTAACAAAACATAAATATTTTCCCATACTTATAAATTTTACATCTTGAAAATCGAATGTACCCTACTATCGGAAACTAAATATATCTCAACACAAAAAATCTGGTATGACAAGCACAGTACACAACTTTCTCTTACCGAAGGGTAGGAGAAAGTTGTGTGCTGAGCGCTAGTCACACCAGATTTGTTATTTATTAAAGGGTTAGTTGACTAATTGAAAAGTCTCGATTTCATTATATTTAAAAATAAAATTTAGATCAAAAATAAAATATTTCCGTGCTGCAAAGGGTCTCTAGGTGTGGACGCGCGACTTTGTTGCTAGGTGTGTACTAGGCTTAAATAATATTTTATTTCTACACTCGCTGTTCAATTTAATTTACTCTGCTCAATGAAGAATAGAAATTGCTGTGGTGATGATTGACTAAGGAGCTCTATGAATAAAGGCAGCCAGCATAAATAAAAACTATTATATTATTTCATCGACGTTTCGGGAGCGCGTCGCTCCCATCTTCAGAATGAAATAATTGTCGCAATTGAGATGGATAACATTATAATGTTATAAATAAGATAAAAGTTTTTATTTATGCTGGCTGCCTTTACTCATTGAGCTCCTTAGTCAATTAATTTACTCTGATCTAATTTTTTTTTTTTTTTTATATATTTATATTTGCATTTCTGAATCTTTTGGTTTGTTGTTTTAATTAAAATTAAATTTGAAGCTTTTAGATATGTATATTTTTTTTTTTTAAACACATTTACTCTTTAAATAAATAAAAATTTACATATTCTGTATTTTTGAATTTAAGTGAAATTCCCCATTTATCTTCTCTCTCTGCCTATTTATTTATAACACATTTTATAAATAAAATTCGCCCACATTTTTAATTTTATTTTTTACTTATTTTAAAAACTTATTATAGAATTTCAAGGGGTTAAATAATTTACACCTCGTTTGTCATAAGACTTCTTGACATTTGTTATTATTAGTTAACGAACGAAATTTTTTTTTCATGGTGTTAATTTAGAGATCCTTTTCTCTCTCTTTTGTTGGGAATTTTTGATCAAAAGACCAAAAAAATATGAAAGAACTAGAAGCAAGTAAATTTAATTATTTTTACTAAGCCAATTTTAAGAATGTTTTCGTCCGTAATAATATAATCATTCGATTATCATAAATTGAATATGATGATGGAGCAGTGGCGCAACCAGGATTTGCTCCTGGGGGGTTCCGGGGGGGGGGCTGATCTCAAAAAGTTTTTTTGCCTTGCAGAAAATTTTGATTTCGCGGAACCAAATTTTTCCGCCTGCGGGGGAAATTTTTCCAGTCCGTAAAAATATTTTACCTTTTTTTTAGAGACGCTAAATTTTTGCCGCTCCGTGGAACCAAATTTTTACCCGTGCGCCGCCCGCGGAAATTTCCTCTCTTCGCGAAACCGAAATGATTATATTTTTTCTTTTCTATTTGTAATATATATATTTTGATTTTTTTTTTAATCTTCTGGGGGGGTTAAAACCCCCCTGGTTGCGCCTATGTGATGGAGTCAGGAAAAAAAAACAAGACGTGTGCAGCCAAATATTCTTTTATTTCAATTCTCGCCCTCACGGCTGACGTTTCGGCCCGATTATTGCCATCCGGCTCTGAAGATGGCCTAGACCTCGAGCCGAAACGTCAGCCGGGAGGGCGAGAATTGAAATAAAAGAATAATTGGCTGCACTCGTTTTTTTTTTTTTTTTACTGACTCCATTATCATTAAGCCTACAGCTATAGATCGTTATCGATTGATAAATTGAATAGTAGATCCTCTTCCCTATTCAACAGATTAGAATAAATTTTGTGCATAAACTGAATAATAGTGAGATGATGGCTGTACTATTGACAAATAGGATGGCAGTCAGGAAAGAAATCAGACAACAACTTAATCAATCTTATGCTGACAAAGACCTTACTTTCTTATGAACAATAAGCAATTAATTATCTATATATAATAAGAAGGTCCGTCCGTCTGTCCGTCTGTCACGCTCTGTTTGACCCACTTCCCGTTGAAATTTTGAAACGAAATTTCGCCGTCTTATAGAGGACGTTATGGAGAGTCCAGGAAAAATACTCGAGCCCGAAATTCCTATAACTTTTTGAGTTACGATTTCTCCCATAGGAAATGTATAGAGCAGTGTTTCCCAACCTTTTGAAGTCCACGGCACCCCAAAGGTGCGTTGGGAATAACATTACACACTAGCAAAACGAAATTTTTTCAGGTACTCCGGTTAATTGTTGCCGCTTACGTTAAAATCATTTCTCCTTTTTTAGCAAAACTTTATTTTTTTCGCCTCTTTATTATTATTTTTTTTTTGGTTTATCTAAATACCTCGCGGCACTCCCTAGCCATTCTCGCGGCACCCTTAGGTACACACCGGTTGGGAACCACTGGTATAGAGAAATATTTAAATATTCTTTGCAGTTGGGTATTCCTTGAATGTAAACAAATCCTCAAGCAGGCACTGTATTGGATGACGTAGTAGTAATAATTTTTCTTCTCATAATTAAGAAAAGGCGAGGGTCCGCCGCAGGCGGGCCCTAGCCATTCGGCGGGCGGCGCGGCTAGTTCGGTATTAATTTATAAAAAAAATGCCTTTAGAAGTGTCGTTTTATTCTATTACTGTCGGTTCTTTAGTGGCCATATCAATTTATTTTGAAAGCTAAGCGAAATGATGATAATATGTAATTAATTACGATGTCATTAAAGCAACTCAGGCGATGAGCACTAATTGGTCTTGCGGCCTGTCAACAGAGATTTATCTTCGAATGACACATTTTCCCTTAAGCTCAAATCTGCCCTGACGACCTAACCTTCGGGAATTATAAATGATTATCAATAATTGGATTAGAATGAAGTTTCTTATACGATTTAATGAGGAAAATATTTTTCCATTTGCGCTCTAAATACACCGTTTCAATAGAGATGAGAAATTATGGAAAAAATAAAAACTTCAAGACTCAATTAGTTTATACGAAGAAATTCGATGGCTGAGTGATAATTCAAAGGTGCAAGAAAATCAAGTCAAAATCGAATTATCTTTTTTTTTTTGTCAAGGAGGTGTAGGAGCGGCGTCTAAACGTACTTTTAAAAATCTGGTGTGACTGATCGTACAGCACCCTTCGGTAATCGAAAGTTGTGTTTTGTACTTGTCACACCAGATATTTTGTGTCGACAGTTTCCACCGATATATTAACCCTTTGCTCTCGTAATTATACGGTATTCGATAAGGCTACCTCCCAACTCGGAATTTTTTTTATTTTCTGAAAATATTTTTATCGGAAAATATTACAATTTATAGAAAAAAGTAGAAAAAAGTCTGGTGTGACTGGTCAGACAGCACACAACTTTCTCTTACCTTCGGTAATTGAAAGTTAATGTTCTTTGCTTGTCGATTTATGTCGATATATATTTAGTTTCCATCAATATATTAGAATTCAAAATGTATACCTCTAAATATTTATATTTTATTAGCATGACAACCATTTATCATATCTTTCTAAATATTATAAATTAGACATACACTGGAGCATTTACTGCGTGTCGTCCTTTACAAAAGAAATGTTATTGTGAAAATAATTAATGAAATATTATATACAGTATATTATTATTATTAATTAATTAAATAGGAAGAATAAAATGAACAAGAAGCTAGTTATATTTCAATTTATTTATAAACCAGGGCCGACGTTTCGGTCACACATGGGACCATCCTCAGGGCCAGGTTAATGTCTGAAAATACATATAATCCTCGCCAAGTTATATTGGGCATGCACAATTGCATGTAGCTTAATCATGACAATGCCTCAAATTATATTGTTATCATACCATGGACAGAGAGTGAATTCACTCAGACATTAACCTAGCCCTGAGAATGGTCCCATATGTGACCGAAACGTCGGCCCTGGTTTATTAATCAATTTAATTATAACTAGCTGCTTGCTCATTTTATTCTTCCTATTTGATTATCAACACTCAGCTATATACCTCCTTCAAATATTAATTAATTTAATTAATTTCGATAATAAATATTTCTTTAAGATTCATAGACTCAGGGGATATCAAAACGTGTATATCCATCAAAATCTCGACATTGAATTTTTGACATGAATTCAATACTTTCTCACTATATATATATTAACATATAAATCAATTTTAATCTGGAAAATCCAGTTCTCTTTTATTAACATATATATATGTAAGAGAAAGTAAAAAAATAAAGTACTTGTTGACTAAGGTAATTTTAACTTGATTACTTGATTAATGTTACTCGGTCAAAATTTAATCTCTTCATATTCTCTCAGCCTCATTCCTTCACACCCCCCCCCTTCCCACCCCGAAATGTGCTTTGCATGTTTTTCCCTGACTCTCTGATAACATTAATTAGTCATTCATGGCATAAATGATTGAGCTATTTTTAGATAAAATACACCCCCCACCACCATCCCCACCCCCCCATTCATGCACTCTCTCTGTGATTTGGCAATTTTCTTCTTCTTCTCTCTCTCTCTAAATTGCTCTTTTACCTAAATCGAGATTTATAATTGTATTTACATATTATATTCTATTTATAGGAAATTACCTTTCTCCCATATGAATTAATAAATAATGAATTTTAACCCCCCAACATCCTTTGTCAAAGGATATTAAACATTCCCTCTCTCTCTCTCGTTCTCTATGCTTTAATTAATATCCGATCGACAATTTTATAGACAAAATTTGCATTTCCAAAACATATTATGTAATCCAATTTATTCATTTTGGTAGATCCTGAATCTCACCTGGTGTGTTCTTAACCTTTTGAACCCAAATCAAGGAACAGCAGTATGACATGACAGCTATCTTTAGGGATTTGTCAACACCCCAATAATGTATATTCTATTGCCATCTAAGACTTTAAATTGACATAAAATACCTTGTCTAGTCACATTTCTATTTTCCTCTAAACGTCCATCTGCAGAATTAGGCTTACAAGGGGAGTGCATGACCTTCATAACACCGATTTGAACGAAATTTTTTTTATGTGTAGTAGAAAAAGTAATTCTGTTAAAGCGAGAAGGCGCACTACTCAACCGTTCGTCTTAAAAAAAATGTTAAAGATTTTGCCAGCATGCCTTATGCCGTTGCTAGCAATAACATTAACAAAAGCCGCGGTGGCTAAATCGGTAAGGTTCATTCTTTGTAAACAAGAAATCTCGAGTTCGAATCATGCCTTGTGCTATTATTTTTTTTTTTTTTTTTTTGTAATTTATTTATTTTTTTGGATTTTTACTTTTTAAGAATTTTTTATTATTAATAAATAAATAAAAAAAAAGTTTCTTTTAATTATAATGGCTTTTAATTTTTAACTTGTTTTCCAATTTATTTAAAAAAATTATTATACGAGAAATATATTCAGGGCCGGAACTAGGAGATTTTTTAGGGGGGGGCAAAATTTAATTTGCCGCCCCCTCCTTAAAATTTTCCCTGATCTCAAAAATTTTTCTGTGAATTTTTTTTTTTTTTTTCGCGGAACCAAATTTTCCCGTCCGAAAAAATATTTTACCTTTTTTTTAGAGACGCAAAGTTTGCCACCCCCTGATATCTGCCGCCCGGGGCACGTGCACCCACTGCCCCCCCCCTAGATCCGGCCCTGAATATATTACTATTAATTAATTTTTAATTTATTTGGGGCTTCCAGCCAGCGGCCACTCCGATTACTATTAATTGAACATATAAATAAATTTAAAATTAACATATTAACATTGTAAGAGTATTATGCTATATATATTTCTTTGGTTTATTTTCGCTCTTATATTTTTTGACCTTTATGTATTTTTTATTACAATTAATGTTAATATGTTAATTTTAAATTTATTTATATGTTCAATTAATAGTAATATATTTCTCGTATAATAACTTTTTTTTAAATATACAAGTTAAAAATTAAAAGCCATTAATTAAAAGAAACTTTTTTTTATTTATTTATTAATAATAAAAAATTCTTAAAAAGTAAAAATCCAAAAAAAAAAAAAAAAATAGTTGCACAAGGCATGATTCGAACTCGAGATTTCTTGTTTACAAAGAATGAACCTTACCGATTTAGCCACCGCGGCTTTTGTTAATGTTATTGCTAGCAACGGCATAAGGCATGCTGGCAAAATCTTTAACATTTTTTTTAAGACGAACGGTTGAGTAGTGCGCCTTCTCGCTTTAACAGAATTACTTTTTCATTAAGTACTACACATAAAAAAAATTTCGTTCAAATCGGTGTTATGAAGGTCATGCACTCCCCTTGTTAGTAGTAATCTGATGGGACAAGCACAGAACACAACTTTCGATTTCCGAAGGTAAGAGAAAGTTGTGTGCTGTGCGACCAGTCACACCAGGTTTTTTGGTGCTGTTTAAAAAGTATATCAGTGATATTTTTCGTGGAAATTGTTTGAAGTACACTTAACTGATGTGGAAGCATTCGTAGTTCAGCGCCATCTATGAATCGCGTGGTCCAGTTTGGAACTTAGATGCTAAGAAAAAGTAGATTTATAGCTGGATAAAATTATTGAGAAACAGAATGAATGAAAAGAAGAGCAGCTAGTATTTGTTTCATTTATTTAAGGCCCATTAAGTTAACGTTTCGGTCTCGGTCGAGAGCTCTGAAGATGGTCGCGACCGAGACCGAAACTTTAGCTTAATGGGCTTTAAATAAATGAAACAAATACTAGCTGTTCTTCTTTATTCATCCTGTTTCTTAATAAGATACTAAGGACAACAAAATATATCTCATAGAAGCCGTACAACCAGAGGTTTAATTTGCTTAAAAACTTTTTGCAGATTGAGATGCAAGGTAAAGAATTAAAATTAAATTTTGTCAGGATTTATTAGTGCTGACGACCAACTGCAGTACATTGGTTTCGGTTGCATTGAACAATCTTCAGGTCTGTAAAATTAGATATTTATTACAATGTAAGCAAGACGCTCATATCGGCCATAGGATTTGGTGGTGAGTTTTTGTTAATATCCTTTATAAACTGAAGAAGGTTTGTTCCCTAGAAGAGGATTTCTGCATTACAAACTAACTATAGGTCAACTAACTGACTTTAACTGAGGCAACCGGCCCTAAAACGTCCAAATACAGTGATGAAAAAACAAATGAGGGGGGGGAGGGACTTGCATTATATGCAAAATCTGCACCCTAGTAATAATTAACCAAAAAATAAACACGAATTACCTGGAAGAGAAGTTATCCGTTGATGAAGTATTTGCGAATTAGCATTTCCAAAAGATGTGAGATTATGACTAGGCACTACTTCTACTGTAGAACTAACAAGTCTTCCTGCTACCATTCCTCGCGCAAGTTGTCCCTAATAAAATTAATATAAATATTAGAAATGTGAATATAATCAAATTTAAAAGGCGAATATATAATTTTTACCTGGGCATGAACAGAAGTCTGAATTTGAGGAGTTAAAGTTTCGGGGGTGATTGTACTAACTGCAGTAGTAACTTCTGATGAAACAGCAGTAGGAAGAGTTACTTTGCTGTAAAAAAAAGAAATAAATATATCTACTTTTAAGAATTAATGAAAAATATAAATATTTAATTTTTAATTCAAAATGATACCTTTCTTTAAGTTCGGGATCTCTTTTTATGGATTTTTGTTCTTCTTTATTGTCTTCTTCTTCTAAATCCAAATTTTCATCTAAAATATTAGTCTTTTCTCCTCCAGTAAAATTATCTAATTCAGGATCGGCATATTCCAAAATATTAAAATCATTTCCCATCCCTAAGAAGCGATTTATGTTAATATTTTTCATTTATATTTTAATATTTTATTAAAAAAATATATTAAACAAACCTAGTAATTCATCATCATCTCCAAGGTCTCCTAGGAGGGAGCCCACACATTCTTCTGAAATAGAAGCCCCATGTCCTTCTTGTTCCAACTTCTCTAATTCAGCAGATTCAGACCGATATTGTAATAATTATCTAATTTTACAGACCTGAAGATGGTTCAATGTAACCGAAACCAATGTACTGCAGTTGGTCGTCAGCACTAATAAATCCTGATAAATAAAATTTTAAATTTTATTTCTTCCTCTTGCATCTCAATCTGCAAAAAGTTTTCAAGCAAAGTAAACCTCTGGTTATATGGCTTCTATGATATATTCTTGCGCTGTTTCGTCTATTAAATATATCTCGACACAAAAAATCTGTGATAAGCACAGTACACAACTTTCTCTCGCCGAAGGGTGTGCTGTGCGACCAGTCACACCAGATTATTTACTGTATCTTATGGTATATTTTATATATAGAGAAAAATTATCACGATCGAGGCTTGGTGGAAATTATTTTGAAGTCTCTGGTTCTTGCAATATTTTAACAGATCATATTGATCTGTGTGTGTGTCGTCAAACTTAACATGTAAAATCGGCCTAGCTAGTAATTTACTGATGTACGTTTTTTTGAGTTTTTTTTTTTGTTCTTTCTTTAAATTGTTGAGTGCTGAGGGGGGGACATTATCGAAGATCAAAAAAAAATAAGTAAATTGTAATATACATTTAGTCATAGCAGATATTTTCTTTCATTCCATTTCTCTTTTTCTCTTTTAAGAGATGAATTTCTTAAATTTAATTTATTTTTTTCTTCTCAATTCAATTCATTTCACTTTGATCAAAAATCCACTCTCAGCAATTCGTAAAAATAATTATCCAGATTTTTATTTTCTTCATCTACCCATAAAAAGAGTTTTTTTTTTTTTTTTTTTGGCTATATAAAATGACAAAAACGTAAAAAAAAAGAGAGCCTGCCTGCTGTTTTTCCATAGAAGCGATTTCTCTATTCCTTTATCAAAATGTATTTATTCTTCAAACATCCCTTCTTTTTTTTTATTCATCCCCCTTCTAAAGAACATTCCAAATAAAATCTGGCATCGTGTAAACATAACTCTTTAACATACCCTACTATTTTTATCGATTTTTTTATTTTATTCATATTTTATGTCACCTAACATTCAAAAATTTTCCTTTTCTTTTAAAGTTCTAAATTTTTTTTTTTAAACATAACCCTTTTGTTTAAAAAATCAAAGATTAATGAAATGATGATGAATATGGCTGTTTAACAAGGATAGTGGAGGGCAGCCAAGAAAAATAAAATCAGATAAAAATAAAATCAATTTCTATCAGATTTTTCTTTATTTGATTGTCGACGTTTCGGACGCAATTCGCGCCCTCTCTCATGACAAATAAAGAAATTGATTTTATTTTTATCTGATTTTATTTTTCCTGGCTGCCATCCGCTATCCTTATCAAAGTTTAATTTTTTCAATGGGCCATAATCGTATATTCATCTAAAAAATAAAAAAATATACCTGTATTTTAGCTCTTACGTACAGTAAGGTAGTACTAAGGGGGAGAGCTTATGCAGAGATTCCGGTGTCCGTCTGTCTGTCAGTCTTTCGGTACGCATAAAAAATTACGGCCTGAACTAAAGGTCGTAGAAAAAAAAAATAATAATTACATATACGTATTCAGCATAAAAAATTGATTCAGGGAAAAATACGTTTTGGTCCCTAGCCCTTCCGGTTTTTTAAATATTTAAAATTTTTTAATTTTTTCCATTTGTTTACATTTTTATTTTTTGTTTACATTCATGAGAATGTAAACAAATTTTTATTTTCTTAAATATGGAGAAATAACCTCTTTTAACCTCTCATTTTTTTGACAGTTGTATATTATGACGCGCCACAGTTACGTCATCATCATAAACATGCTCTTTGAAATATGATTCACATCTATTATTTTTCATTTCACATCGAAAGATCTCATAACGATCAGAAACCAAATAAAATGATTTATATACTTTTTTCTATTTAACCCTTTTTTTATTATTATTAATTACAACGTGAACTACCCCCCTGCCAAAAAAAAAAGATTTAATTTTAAAAATCCTCAAGTCTTTCTATTTTTTTTTTTTTAATTAAATAAAACCAGACCTCATCATCAGCATCATCAGTCTGACATTCATTTGTGGGGTGAATGAAATAAGTGCTGCTTACGTTCGCACCTTTTACTTTCTTCTCTCTGTCTCTTCAAGGAACACCCTCTTCTTTCTTTTTTTCTTTTTTTTTTTTTTAATTCAACGTCTCAACCTCTCTCTACTAACCACCCACCCACTCAGTCACTCACCTTCTTCATCTTCAACCACTTCTTCTTCTTCTACTTCTTCTTCTTCTTCCACCCTAACGCTTCTTTTATCTAATTGAATCCAAGAAAGAAAGAACAAAGACTCTCTGCTTCCCCCTCACCCCTCACCCCTCACCCCCACCCTTTGATTCAATCTTTATTTTCTTAGATTGAAACAAAACACCTAAATAAAAATATCACAAAAAGGATTTCCAAGTTTCACATATATTCAATATTAAATTAAAATAAATTCTGCACAGTATAATACGAGGGCAATTCGGAAAGTATGCGCCGTTTTGAAAAATAAAAAAAAAATGTTTTTGAAGTTAATTTTATTTTTTCATGAAAATAACATGTCTTAAACTATTTTTACAACGCTTTTATTAACTTGCTTTTCCTGTTTTTTTTCCGACAAATCTGCAAATCGAAATTACGACCACTTCTACTTAGCCTAGAGCTTTGAAATTTTGTAAAAAAAAAAAAAAAACTCATATTTTACATTAATTTTTAATGGAAAAGTTTTTTTTTTTCTTTATCTCTAAATGTGAGCGTCCACATGAAAAGGCACCAAAATCTTCACCGGGATTAAAATTGAGTTTTTATGCTTTCTGTACAGAACACATCCTGCTGAGTAAGCCGGTTTTTTACTTTCTCTTACCTATGTATATATGTAATATATGTATAGAGAGAAAGTATTGGATTCATGTCAAAAATTCGATGTCGAGATTTTGATGGATCTTCACGTTTTGAGGTCCCCTGAATCCAAAAAGTGGTTTTCGCGACATGGTCTGTCTGTGGGTGTGTGGGTGGGTGTGTGGGTGTGTGGGTGTGTGGGTGGGTGGGTGTTCAATTTTAAGCATGAAGGAATTGAGCTACGAGGTTGAAATTTTATATTTAAGTTAAACACCCCCCGGGACCGGAAAAATAAGCTTTTGAACAAAATCGGCCAAAGAGTACTAGTACTTTACTGATGTACTTTTTCAGTTTTTTTCGATTTTCTCAAAATTTGCTCCAACGATTTTTTTTAAAATTCAAAAATCAATTATTTTTTTAGATGGTCTTTAAAATGTATATTCTCATTTTGCGATTGAAATCTTCTGAAGACCACTTTACTCTTGTATTTCATAGGGATAATAGGAGAAATGGTTGCCATGGTAACAAAATATAAATATTTTCCCATACTTATAAATTTTACATAGTGAATACAATTGTTCCGTACTGTCGGGAACTAAATATATGTCGACACAAAAAATCTGGTGTGACAAGCACAGAACACAACTTTCGATTACCGAAGGTAAGAGAAAGTTGTGTGCTGTGCGCCAGTCACACCAGATTTTTTTACAATTTTTTTTTACTCGTTATGAAAGGTGCTCGTAAATATAAATATTTTGTCTGTTTATAAATTGTATTTCTTTAATTCTAATATTCGGCGGAGACTAAATATATTTCTACACAAAAAAATCTGGTGTGACAAGCACAGAACACAACTTTCAATTACCGAAAGTATGGTGTGCTGTGCGATCAATCACACAAGATTTTTATAATTATTTTTTTAAATAGAGATTGGCTGCATCCAAGGGCGGATCCAGAGGTGTTTCTCGGGCGGGGGGGGGGGGCGGGGGTAATTTAGTGTGACTCGTCGCACAGCACACTATTTCTTAATTTCGGTAATTTAAAGGCGCATTCTGTACTTGTTGGCCAGAATATAAATACAAATCAAATTTTTAAGTATTAATTTTTAAAATTTTACATTAAAAATAAATTTTTTTTCGAAAAAAAGGTATTTTTTCAAATCTTGGGGGAGGGGGGGTAATTACCCCCTTTATCCCCCCCTGTATCCGCCCTTGGCTGCATCCCCTTTCTATGCAAACAAATCATATACAGCCACGCTCTATTATTTATTTTAAAATAAAAAAAATATACTGGTGTAAACTCACTTGACTGAATTTTCATAGCGGTTCTAGTTCTTTATATGACAATGGCCTCAGAGCCATCGAAATACATGTCGTTTCCGATAAAATTTATTAATTCGGCTCAATTGGGTCCCGAAATATTAAAGAAGGAAGAGCATTTCAACTGACAACCCAAATCCGAATTTTGATTCCCTTTTTTTCGATTCCCTAGTGTAAAATAGTTGAAAATTAACGTTGAGTTTTTTTTTTTTGTTTTTTTTTGTTCTAAAACTGTCTTCAAAAAAATTTATGATAATTATTCTAGCCTGTGTTTTGGTACATACTCTCTTTTAATGACTTTTACAAATTTTATTTTTATAAACCATTAATTTCTCTTTCTTTTTTTTTTTACTATTTTGTATGTATTTGACCTAATTTCAATTCACCAAAAACAAAGTTAACAAGAATAAATTTGTTTTTCATATGTTTGTTTGAATTAATGAATGCCTAAAGAGGCTACGACGTAATGAGGGAACAAAAATTCTATAATACGTATTATTATTATATTAGGTTAGATAATCTTGTAAGCCATGACGTTACAAACATCTATTTTACATTCTCTTACCTCTATACTATGTTAATATATAGAGAGAGGAAGTATTGGATTCATGTCAAAAATTCGATTTTGAGATTGGATAGGCCTAAACACGTTTTGAGGTCCTCTGAATCCAAAAAAGTGGTTTTCGCGACATGATCTGCCTGTGTGTCTGTGAATAAAATATCTCAAGTACGAAAAGAGCTAGGAGGTTGAAATTTTCTATCCATGGGACGTGACACGAAGCTTTTGAACAAAAACGGTCAAAGAGTAGGCCTACTAGTTAGTATTGATGCACTTTTTCAGTTTTTTTTTTTTTTTTTTTGTTGGATTAACGCAATTATAAATACTAATTGAAGAAGGGGAAGATTTATTGCGGTTTTTGACCAAGGTGTTGTGGTTCAAGATCACAATAAAAAATAACAATTTATTGTTGTGCACTTTATTCTAGGTCTGGCGACTGGCTAGCATTTTTTTTTTTCCCCCCGGGCCGGGCGGGCACTTTTTGGGGGCATTTTGTTTTAATTTTCTCAAAATTTGCGTCAACGATTTTTTTTAAATTCAAAAATCAATTATTTTTTAGATTCTCAATAAAATGTATATTCTCATTTTGTCATTGAAATCTTCTGAAGACCACTTTGCTCTTGTACTCCATAGAAAAGATAGGAGAAATGGTTGCCATGGTAACAAAATATAAATATTTTCCCATCTATATTTTCTTTTTATATATATAATTCACTAATGTCCGACTGTCTGTCACGCTCTATTTAGGCAACTTTCCGTTGGAATTTTGAAATTAAATTTTATATGCATAAAGAGGACCCTCATGGGATTACAGGAAAATTATTTTCATCCCGAAATTCCTATAACTTTTTAAGTTATTAATTTTTAAAGTTACGATTTCTCCCATAGGAAATGTATAGAGAAATATTTATGTATTCTTTTCATTTGTGTATTCCATGAATGTAAACAAATCATCAAGCAGGCACTGAATTGGCATGGAATAATAATCATTTTCTTTTCATAATTGAATCGATTTATTTCAGAAACCACCTAAGTTGCGCTTTTTTCAACTTTCGGAAAATTAAAGAAAACTGT
>JAKCPI010017538.1:0-34895 GCA_023213315.1 Euborellia annulipes | reverse complement strand
TTACAAATATAATTGGACTTGGATTATTTTACAATAATAATTTTTATATTTTATTGTTTATTCTCTAGTCGTATTTTTAGGAATAATTTATGAATATCTGCAATAATTACAGTATTACTTGCACAATTGACAAAAATTGATATGTATAATCTAATCAAAACAATTTAAATCAGAAAAACTTTAACGTTAATTTTCTCAAATTTCGGTACCTGGCGCTTGACATACAATTGCGTAACATGGTCCATATAACGGTTTTCGTCAAAGTTTTATAGGGCCTAAGTTGCCGAAAAGGCTGCTGTATGTGTGTGTGTGAGGTGTAAAAAAAAACTTAATTTAAATATATACAGTAACAACCAAAGGAAATAGGCAAAATTTTACCACTCTTAAATGGATTGTTATATAGCGGGAAAGATTTGGCACTTTATTGCCCTCTTTTTTTTAATTTATAATTTTCGTTATGTTTGATGATAGTAAATATTTGATGTTTATGTTTGTTTGGTTATTTCCACAAAAAAAAAAAAAAAAAAAAAAAACGAACGAACCAATAGATAGCTCTCTCTATATAGGTAGAAAGCAACAACACTTGTTTACTTTTAATTAAGGTCTTGTAAAATTTCAACTCTAAATTTTTATTTTGTTTCATTTGTCCAACAAACCACTCAATTATTTCAATAAAGCAATTGAATGAATTATCTGCTACAAAATGGATATAAATAAATGTGCCTGAGTCAGTGGCGGATCCAGACTAGTTTCTCGGGGGGGGGGGTGTAATTTGGTGTGACTGGTAGCACAGCTCACAATTTTCTTATTATCGGTAATTTAAAGGTGCATTCTGTAGTTGTTTAACAGAATATGAACGAGAAATTAAAACGCTGGGGGTTCTCAGGCCAAATTTTTAATACCACTATATAGTCGACGTTTCGGGAGACTAAACTTGCCTCCTTCATAAGGACTCTAAACATTCAAAGGGAAACATATAGCTTACCGTAGTTTTTTTGTTTGTATACATCCTTACAACAATAGTTCGCTACTTACAATGTGGTTTTAAACAACCCCACAACACATTATATTTTCTTGCCATCAGTTTAATAGACAGAGCCTGCTCAACAAAATTCTACCACATTTTAATGACCCGCCTAACCTCTCAAAATTGATTCAAAATCCTCAATCTGAAACCCTTTCGGCCTTGTTTGATTTTGTCAGAAGCAACTCAAATTGTGCTCTGATTATATTATGTTATTTACACAATGTGTTTTTACTTTCTCTTACCTATGTATATATGTAATATATATAGAGAGAGAAGTATTAGTTCATGTCAAATTCGATGTCGAGATTTTTGATGGATCTTCACGTTTTGAGGTCCCTGAATCCAAAAGTGGTTTTCGCGACATGGTGTCTGTGTGTGTGTGGGTGGGTGGGTGTGTGTGTGTTCACTTTTAAGCATGAAGGAATTGAGCTATGAGGCTGAAATTTATATATAAGTTAAAGCATTTAAAGGACCGGAAAATAAGCTTTTAATCAAAATCGGCCAAAGAGTACTAGTACTTTACTGATGTACTTTTTCAGTTTTTTCGATTTTCTCAAATTCGCTCTAACGATTTTGATTAAAATTCAAAAATCAATTATTTTCTAGATGCTCTTTCAAATGTATATTCTCGTTTTGCCCTCAAAATTGTTTGAAGACCACTTTACTCTTGTATTTCATAGGGGAAGATAGGAGAAATGGTTGCCATGGTAACAAAATATAAATATTTTCCCATACTTATAAATTTTACATCTGAATTCAATTGAATCGTTTATTTCAGAAAGCACCTAAGTGCGTTTTTTTCAACTTTCGGAAAACTAAAAAAAACTTGTTTTGCAGCTTAAGTATAGGTCTAGTCTTCTTCAAATATTTTTATCAAATCATAAACATGTATTGGGATAATCTATTTAAAAAATTATTTTTTTCCTTTAAGTTTTTGAGTAATTAATTTTTGAAAAATTGCACTTAGGTGGTTTCTGAAATAAACGAGTGATTTTAAAAATTATTATTGAAGTAAGTCAAACCATTAATTTTTACCTGTTTTGGTATCAAAGGAAAGTAACAGACACACTTAAGTATGAAAAAAAGAGTGTTTTTACTATGCTAAATCCGAAAAATACAAGTAGACTAGACGCTACAGTATGTCTATACAACAGCGTATATACAGACTGCAGTCCTTTGAGCCTAGCATTCGAATAATGTTCCGTTTGTATTTTCTTCGTGCACAACACCACGCCTACGCTTGGGAATATGTTCATCATCTGAACTATCCGACATGGCTTAAGAACTATATATAATGTAATAATAAACAACAAATAACACCTAATTTTCATCGAAAACTCACAAAAACTAACTACTCAGTGTTAGGTAACCTTTGAATCAAACCAGCGAGTCACAAAACACGTGATGTCTACAGGGCACGAGTGAAATTTACCGCAGGAAGAACCTAAGCGACAGCGCTTAGGTTCTTTCTGAAATAAACGGATTATTTTCAAGGCTGCCAAATATTAGAATTTGCTGATGAGAACATTAGGTTATTTCGGCACTAAAAGATGTATTTTACCTTTAAATTGTACATTAGCTTTCAAAAACACATTTTTTGAAATTTTGTCCCTTAGATTGCTTTCTGAAATAAACGATTCAATTGTACCCTACTGTCGGAAACTAAATACATGTCGACACAAAATCTGGTGTGACAAGCACAGTACACAACTTTCGATTACCGAAGGTAAGAGAAAGTGTGTCTTATGCGACAGTCCTAGATTTTTTCTATGTATGTTTTTGTTATATATATTTTTCATACGATATACTACTTTAGCTATTTTTATAATGTTTTTATTATTATGTTCTTGCCATTTTGTTTTTTGTATTCATGTTTTTGTAATAATGTATTTTGTATTTGTATATTGTTATGGCGGGAAAGCCAAAAACAAAAAGAATAAAAAAAAAAAACAATCAACCCTCACTGGTTTAGTCATAAGAGAAAAAATATAGTCCATCTTGTACTGCTGGACTATATTTTTCTCTTATGATTAAACCAGTGAGGGTTGATTGTTTAATACCACATTGTACGTAGCGAACTATTGTTGTAAGGATGCGTGTATGTAACAAAAAAAAAAAAAAAACTATGGTAAGCTATATATTTACCATTTTTGAATGTTTAGAAGTCCTGATGAAGGGAGGCGTTTAATCTCCCGAAACGTCGACTTTATATAGTGGTATTAAAATTTAGCCTGAAATTACCTCCAGCGTTTTTTTAATTTCTCGTTCATCCATCTGCACCAGGGCTTTCCTAATCATCAATTTACTGGAATATATATACAAATTTTTGGGTATTAGTTTTTAAAATTTGATATCTCTTTCTTTTATTTCTTTTATATCTTGCTTTTTAAGTTTGTCTTAATTTTTAAAGTTATGTTGTTGTGTTGAGGATGGTTGACGTAAAGTCACCGAAACGTTGACATGGTTAATAAATAATTTTGGGCCGAATAAAGTCTATTTTCTTCTTCACCTTCCCAAAAATATATTTTTCTCAGGGGTCTCGGGGGTAATTACCCCTTTACCCCCCCCCCCATCCGCTCTTGGCCTGAGTATATGAACCGTAATTTAATATTAATGCCGGCATGGATTGCAAGAAAACAGTTCTATAAATATCTAAAGGTCTGTTTGTAAACATCGCTTTGGGCGTTAAAATTATAGGCTGTTGGTAAGTCAAATTTAAAGGAACCGTTAACTATTCCCGTCAATAATATATCGGCGGAAACTTAATATACGTAGACACGAAAAATCTGGTGTGGCAAGCACAGAACACAGTGACTGAAAGTTGTGGCTGTGCGACCATCACACCAGATTTTTTTTTATAACACCTTTCTTTATTTTCTCTGAAAGTTAAATTAATAATGAAAAAAAAAAAACTGGAAACGAATTTTGTATCCATTTATTTTTTTTCTTTATCGTCATCTTATGATCCATAAAAAAGTGAATTTATGTTTCGCTTGCTTGCTTGTTGTTGTTGTTGTTGTTGTTGTTATGGCGTTTGTGATTTTAAACTCCATAAAAGTAGTTTAACTTTTTTTTTTCCCCTTAAAATAAAAAATACAAGCAAGCTTCAAATCTGACATGCTTCCATGACAACGCGTCGCGACGTTATCACAGGGACGATAAAACACAAAAACTTTTATAGTAGATCTTAAAGGAATTTTTAGAGGATTGAGAAAGTATTAACAAAAAATCTGGTGTGACTGCTAGCACAGCACACAACTTTCTCTTACCTACCTCGGTAATCGAAAGTTGTGTTCTGTGCTTGTCACACCAGATTTTTTTGTGTCGACTTATATATTTAGTTTCCGCCGCTATATTAGAATTCAAGATGTAAAATTTATAAATATGGGGAAAATATTTATATTTTGTTACCATGGCAACCATTTCTCCTATCTTTTCTATGGAGTACAAGAGTAAAGTGGCCTTTATAAGATTTCAATGGCAAAATGAGAATATACATTTTAAAGAGAATCTAAAAAAATACTTGATTTTTGAATTTTAATCAAAATCTTTAGAGAATTTTGAGAAAATCGAAAAAAAACTGAAAAAGTGCATCAGTAAAGTACTAGTACTCTTTGGGCCGACTTTGTTCAAAAGTTATGATTTTTACGCTCCCGGGGGTGTTTAACTTATATAAAAAATTTCAACCTCCTAGCTCAATTCCTTCATGCTTTAAATTGAACATACAGACAGACTATGTCGCAAAAACCACTTTTTTGGATTCAGGGGACCTCAAAACGTGAAGATCCATCAAAATCTCGACATCGAATTTTTGACATGAATCCAATACTTTCTCTATATATATTAACATATATAGAAAATAGACAAAAAAGTTAATAAACTTTCCCCGCTCTTAATTGGATAATTATATGGTCGGAAAGTTTTGCAACTTAGTTGTCTTATTTTTTATTTTGTTTTGTCTGTTATTGTCAGGGGGAGGTAGGGAGGGACATTGAGCTGAGAAGCGAGTCGACCGCCTACGTCCCAGCTTACGTCACGTCCGCCATCTTGGTGCGCACAAAACATTGAAATATCCATTGAACGCAATATAAAATTATATATAGTTTTAATAAAGATTTTCAATATTATACTGCCCCCTAAATAAATAAACGAATAAATGGACTATTTAAAATTATAGTTTCTTTATTTTTTTAGGTTTTTAGTCCACAAAAAAATTAAAATCAGAAAAAAGTAAATATTCTTAAGAGCGCAAAAATTTCCTAATTAAGTGATATAAGCTATTTGAGATGTTTTTTTACTTATAAAAAGTGAATAATAATCTCTCAAAATAGCAATTTTAAATAAATTACAAATAATAATTCATATTATACTGTGTCATTAATCATTGCTAATGAGTTAAGGTGCGCGTTCGAGGTGCAGAGTTTGAGAGGTTGCGGCCACAATTTTGAAGCTATCGAACTCATATTTTTTTTTTAATTAAAGCTTTTTAAAATATCTACAACTTTTAGAAGCTCTTTTTTTCATTTTCAAGATTCAAGATTTTTTTAGATTAATCACATTAAATAAAATATAAGCGCACCTTAAAAAATCTGGTGTGACTGGCGCACAGCACACAACTTTCTCTTACCTTCGGTAATCGAAAGTTGTGTACTGTGCTTGTCACACCAGATTTTTTGTGTCGACATATATTTAGTTCCCGACAGTACGGAATATTTGAATTCAGATGTAAAATTTATAAGTATGGGAAAATATTTATATTTTGTTACCATGGCAACCATTTCTCCTATCTTTCCTATGAAGCACAAGAGTAAGTGTGCTTCAAACAATTTTGAGGAGCAAAACGAGAATATACATTTGAAGAGCATCTAAAAAATAATTGATTTTTGAATTTTAATCAAAATCGTTAGAGCGAATTTTGAGAAAATCGAAAAAAACTGAAAAAGTACATCAGTAAAGTACTAGTACTCTTTGGCCGATTTTGATTAAAAGCTTATTTTCCCGGTCCCGGGGGTGTTTAACTTAAATATAAAATTTCAGCCTCATAGCTCAATTCCTTCATGCTTAAAATTGAACACAGACACACACACACACCACCCACCCACCCACACACACACCACAGACAGACCATGTCGCGAAAACCACTTTTTTGGATTCAGGGGACCTCAAAACGTGAAGATCCATCAAAATCTCGACATCGAATTTTTGACATGAATCCAATACTTTCTCTCTATATATATATTACATATATACATAGGTAAGAGAAAGTAATAAAAATTTGAATATGGGAAATTGAAATATTCAGCAATAAGTTGGATAATATAATAAACTGTTCAAATTTTATAAGGAATTTAGACAGTAACTTAATGACCATATCATTGGCCTTGGAAAAAATAAATATAACAAGATTTTCAGCCGAAACAGAAACTTGTATTTCATAATACAAGAATTGGCCGAAACTTCGGTCGGTTCCTAATATTAAATATATATATTTTTATCTAAATTTGTATTGTATCATACTGATGATGGGAACAAACGTCCTCGAAGTTTCTGTAATTAAATAATTTAATAAAATTTAAATTCCAGTAGAAGACAGTCGTTTAATTGCTTTTAAAATTTCTATATATTTTTTTCTTTGATAATTCCTCACACTTATCAGCAAACTTACATGCCGCCAGAAATGTTTGGGATAATGGGAAAAAATGGATTGTCAATTAAAAATTTTATAAAAATGTTTTTTAATTCGCTTTTATTTTTCATAGAAGAAGGAATTGACTCAATGCTTCTTAATAAGAAAATTCAATTTCAAAATGTTCAGTGGCTCTAAAAATGACAATCAAATGTTTTTTAGGATCTCCTAAAAAATAAACAAAAATGGAGTTAGGCACTTTGCTAATTAGAACGTTGATATAATGTATACTTACGAGTGAAAAGTTATTTTCCTTGAAATCTCCTCTATTTTTTGCATTTACTTTTGCCTGGTTCATCGCTACGATTGGAACAACCATATGTCGAACAATTTGCTTCCTTTTGAAAAAAAATCCTTTATATGAGAAAAAACTAAATAGAAATAAATAAATAATGATAAAAAACTACTTATTTGGTAGTAAAAAAAATAAAAAAATAAAAAGTTTTAACCTCAAAGAGGGTTGTCAATATATTTTAAAATAATGATAAAAATATTAATTATTTAACTTCGATATAAGATGAATAAGGGCAAAATAATCATAAAAACATACCTTATATATTATATGATAAATAGTTGATACTATTAATTATTTCTTCATTAATTATTCGCTTGTTAATTCTTATACTTTTTACACAGGTTCCAATGGACAGGTTTAATGTTTTGTGCGCAGCAAGATGGCGGATAAACTTCCTCACCCTCCCACTTCGGTAGACTATTACCTCGCCTATGTTCGCAGCTTATTGTCCCTCTACACTCCTAGTTTGTGTATATATTTAAATTAATTGACTCTCGTTTTTACTTTGATGACGTCAATCATCAAATTCTTTTAATCTTCTTAAATCCCACAAAATCAAGCAATTAATCTATTATGCAATTAAAATTTAAAAATTTAAACAAATAATGTCTAATGAGATTTAAATATATTAATTATATAATTAAATACTTCTAGAAAAAAATAATCGATAATAAAAAAAATCGTTTATTTCGATTATTTTTCACAATCGTTTATTGGAAAAATCGGAGAAAATACGTTTGAAAAGATCGGATGAGACTCCTATAAAAAAAAAAGGCTAATCTTTACTATAAAGTTCGCTCCCACCAGAGAGCGCTGGCGGGCTTTACTCACGATTCTTTCGTTCTCCCACTTTGTGATTCGTTCTTTAAATTTAATTTTAAAATCGTCATGATAATATTCAACATATAACATATTCCTGAGACAAAAATAAACAAAAAACAAAAAAAAATAAAAATAAACATAAAAATATTCAACACAATATGCCTTGGAAAAAAAAATTGTTTATACCCGCCATCAGAGAAGGATCACGCCGAGGAGAGTCAGTCTTAAGGTAAGGATCTACTTTTTTTTAAACAACTTGCAGGGGTCCTGAATTAATTGTTTCGGTCCGGTGCAGTTAGGTTTTCCTTTAGATAATAAAGTGATTTGGTAGCAATAATATTTTAAAAAACTTGTAGGGATCCCTTGTCCGAGAGCCGCCGGAGGCGCTCGGAGACCTTCGGTTAATTAAGGTCGGTTCTGTTTTAGATTAAAAAATATTCATCCAGAATATTTTAAAGAACTTACAGGGATCCCTTGTCCGAGAGCCGCCGGAGGCGCTCGAGACCTTCGGTTTTAAGTTCGGTTATTTTATTTTTAGAAAAAAATTCAAAACAACTAGGGAATTCTCGGCTTCGGTTCGGTTCCGGTTTGGTTCGGCTCGGCTCAGTTCGGTTCAAAACCATCCAGTTAGAAGCGATTCGGTAGCTTTTAAAAAAAAATTTTCGGGCCCGAAGGGTCCGAAAATTTATTTTTTAAGGGCTACCGAATAGCTTCTAACTGGATGGTTTCGAACCAGACTGAGACGAGCCAGATCGAAACCGAACCGAAGTCGGCTACTAGTGACAAAACAACTTCAGGGGACACGACCTAATTGTTTCGGTCCTTCGGTTGCAGTTCGGTTTCCTTCGATTAAAAGAAAATTTAAAAAAACTAGGGAATTCTCGGCCTTAGTGACAAAACAAATAGCATGCCTAAATAAACCCAAAAAAGTAAGTAAAAATATATATTTTTAATGGTTAATGTGGTCCTCGTATTTCTTCAAAATTTTCCTTATTTTGGCATATATATCTCGATCAAATTGGCTTACCGACACCTCTTTTAGGCTAATAAAGGGAAGGGAGGGTGAATTCTCCCTGAAAAACTTACCAATAATTTACTTACCGTATTATAGGATCACGCCAAAAAATGTTCATCAAGAATATTAAAAAAAAAAAAAAAAACATGCATCTTAAAGAAAAGAACGAAAGAATCATGAACGAAGAGCTAATTTCAAAAAAAGAACTAGTCAGATGTAAGCCAGCGCTCTCTGGTGGGAGCGAACTTTATAGTAAAGATTAACCGAAATTTTAAATATATATACCGAAACCTACAATTCTCGGACGATCGAATCCAGTCATTTTAACGAGAGAGTACCAGCGGCGTAACCAGCCTTTGAGGGCGGGGGGGGGGGGGGGGGGCGAAGCTCAACTAGGGCGCCGATTTTCCAGGGGGCTCCGCCCCTGGACCCCCTTGCTCGCCTCGGCGAGCAATTCCGCCTTCGGCGGGCAAATTTCTTGCCTCCTGTAATTTCCTCAGCGAATTTGTGAAACAAATGAATTTGTTTATATTTACATGTTTTTTAATGACACCTGTATGATTTTGTTTTGATTTTTCTTTGCTTTTACGAAAAAATGTCGTTTTCTTCTGTGATTATTTCAAAAACTATTCAGTTTTCGGAAAAATATCAAAGAATAAAAACTTTTTAAAATTGAGTATTTTATCATAATATAACAAAGAAATTGAAAATTTCGAAATTTCTGAAAAAACTTATTAGGAAAAGTACTACTTCCAAGTGACGTATTTACTCCAAAAGTTGATAGAAATCTACAATTTTAGTGTAAGGAGCATTTACCAAATTTTATCGATCTAGCTGCTTTGGTTTTTAAGCAATCGTGTTCACACACACACCCAGACGTAATTCCAAAAGAATATACGATAAAGTCTCGGGGAAGTCATTCCCCATATTTTTTTTAACACACACTTCTTTCCCATTCACACTCACACTCACACACACATGCACACAGTCTTTTCGGCAACTTAGGCCATATAAGACTTTGACTTTGAAATTTGGTATCCAAATGGCTTAAATAAAATCATCAGACTGCCTGGGATCCGAACCCCCGATTAGAGCCCTGCACGGGTACGGGTTGGCCCGTAGGCCCGTTACCTACCCGGCCCGCGGACCGGGCCGGGCGGGCTTTGGAGGCCATGAAAAAATTACGGGCGGGTACGGGCGGGTAGCAAGTCTAAATAAACGGGTTCGGGCGGACGGGCATGCAAATGAAATTTTATTTAAAAATTGCTAGACATTCGTTCATTCATTCACTAAATCTCGGGCGGGAATGGGCGGGTTTGAAAAAATTCCGGGCGGGCTCGGGCGGGCCTGAAGAATGGTAAAAGCCCTTTCATTTTGAGAAAATCGAAAAAAACTGAAAAACTACATCAGTAAAATACTAGTACTTTTTGGCCGATTTTGATTAAAAGCTTATTTTCACGGTCCCGGGGGGTGTTTAACTTAAATATAACATTTCAGTCTCATAGCTCAATTCCTTCATGCTTAAAAAAGTTTTGAATTTCAAAAAATTAAATATTAAGGCTTATACGAATCCTGAGTAAATCTCCACAGCCATAAAACATCAAATTAAGGCTTATATATTGCAAAATAAAAAAAATTTTAATTATAAAGCCTCTATATACGTTATTTATTATTTTTGGAATTAAATTCATTTAAAATAGTAGAATTCAAGTTGTAATATAATTTTAAAAGAAAACAATCAATTTTTTAAGACAATCGTAGAAAAGAATATGATAAAATCACATACGCTGGGCTATATTTTAGAGGCCGTAGGGCGCCTATGCCGGTTTCGGGGGGCGCCAAGGGCTCGATGCGCCTGGGGCGGGGGGGGGGGGGCTCGCGCCCCCCCTCGCCCCCCCCCTGGTTACGCCACTGCATGTAGTCTAATGGAGATTCGTTCACTAAGCAGATTAAATTTAATTTTAGTAGTAAAAAAAATGCTACCAGATATTTTAAACTTTCATAATATATAAAGTAGACTTTGAAGAAGTTATTTTGCATCGATTTATTTTAATTCACTAAATCGTTTATGAGAAAAGAAATTATAAATAGATGAAAAACTCGGTTATTATTTGATAAATTCATTAGTGTATAAGAAAGTGCGGGCGGCAACTCTGTAGTCAGCTGACCGCTTTAGTTGCGAATAAGGATAGAATCAGAGTTGGGTTTTATACACGATTTTGCAGTTTTATACAAAAATTGCGGATAAAACTTGTATAAAATTGTATTAAACGTATAAAATGTATAAAACTTGGATGCGCATGCGCAAACCCGACGAGAAAGGAAGTTCAAATAAAATTTCATTTTTCAATTATTAACATTTTGATTATATTATTCACTAAATAAAAAGCAAACAACATCGTCAATGCTTTAGAACATTATAAAATATGAAAAGCTTTTAAGCTGTTTTTTCAGGGGGAGGGAGTTAGTTTTTTACAGTTTTATACCTTTTATACATCGGCCTAGTTTTATCCGCGATAGTTTTATACATGTATAAAACCGTGTATTATACTCGGCGGGATAAAACTTGCCAACTCTGGATAGAATATTTCAAATAATTTTTATAAAATTTATTTCATAATTCATTTGAGAGAAAGATTAACTCAAGCTGCCAACTTATGAATTATACAGTGTTGTCACGTTTTCAGTCTATTTTTATTAATATTTAATAATTTTTTTTACCCATAATTTTCTTAAATAAATGCTTTTCCATAGTTTTAATTTTTATTTGAGTGAATTAAAAAAATTTTTATAAAATCATAATTTATAAAGATTTTCCCCCCCCCCCCCCCCCCCCCCCCCCCCCCCCCCTTTTTTTTTTTTTTTTTTACCATCACATTAAAAAAAAAAAGTCCGCCTGGGCCGCCCCCCCCGTTGGGGTGGGGGGGGGGCCGCCCCCCCCCCCCCCCCCCCGGGGGGTTTTAAAGATTAAAATTAAATATTTTTGTGTTGAGAAGTTTAAATCGTGGTACAATCACTGTCAAAAGTTAGTTAAAATTTATTCTATTTTTCTTATTTTAATAAAATTTTTTTTGAAAATTTTCGATTTCCTAATAAGCGTTCTTTTATTCTGTTACTATTTTTTTTTTTTAACTAATTGTATGCAATATAACGTAATTATTCACGAATTCTTAAATTTTGTCTCCGATTGTACCTCCTAAACATCCTTAAAATACAAATTAGATAATAGAAATTAAAGATGAGTTCACTTCTTTTTGTCTCGGCCTGTCCCAAGCCAAGCGAGGGAAACGCCACTTGGATCAACCAACAATCCCTCTTTGTTTATTTCTATTTAATTAATCAAAACGTGGATTTACCTGGTGAAATCGAGGATGACAAGACAGGAGCAGGCATGGAGCACTCGGGTGATGTGTCGGTGTCGTGGATTGTTGAGGAAGGAAGCATTATTTGACGAGAAGATGTAACGAATAGACAAGCTGCAGGCTTACTGAGGCGGCGACGTCAGCGCTGCCGCCGCCGCCGCCGCAGTCGTCGTCGTCTTCGTCTCAAACCGAACAAAGCCGAACTCTCCCGAAGTGCAAATGTATCTGTAATTGAAACAATCCGGTTTGATTGTCGGATCTATTTTTAATTT
Source organism: Euborellia annulipes (assembly GCA_023213315.1). Taxonomy (NCBI): domain Eukaryota; kingdom Metazoa; phylum Arthropoda; class Insecta; order Dermaptera; family Anisolabididae; genus Euborellia; species Euborellia annulipes. The sequence goes on along the minus strand of JAKCPI010017538.1, from coordinate 22,416 downwards.
CAATAATGCAAATAATATAAAAGTGAAAGATAATTTTTTTTTTTAAATAAAATAAATTTGAAAACATTTAATACATTTTTAATATTTTAAATGAATAAATAAATAAAATTAGTAAAAATTTTAAATATATATAAAAAAAAAAGATTTTATTTTATCTATATAAAATCTGGTGTGACTGGTCGCACAGCACACAACTTTCTCTTACCCTTTGGCGTACCGAGGCAGTTGGGGGCCTGGGGCGGCACTAGTAGAGGGGGCCTTTATACCATATACAAAAATATTTTTAAAATACCATATATCCCTGAACCCCAAGGGGTCAGAGCCTCTCAAAGAGAAATTTTCATTAAATTTCTTTTTTATAAATATTTGGGGGCCTATGCCGGCGTGGACCGCCCTCTCCGCACCCCCCCTCGGTACGCCACTGCCTTTTGCAAAAAAATAAAATAAAATTTGATGATATTGATTTGTCGATATATATCACCTCCGTTTAATAAATAACAAAATCGCTTCCCCTAAAAGATTGGGATCTTTCCAATAAACTTTGATGATAAATATCAAGTGACAACTCTTCTTTTTGCAATATTTTATCGGATGAAGGAAAATCGAGAGAGAGAGAGAAGTTGGGTGTGATGATATTCTCAAGTCTAAGGTGTCACAGTTATTGCATCTTTATTGGTCACCCACACTATTTGAATATTCAATATGTCTTTAAATGCTCTTTAATTATTACTAACCGCGTCGCCCGCCTGCGGCGGACCCTCGCCTCTTCTTCTTAATTATATAAAGAAAATTATTATTATTCCATTCCAATTGAGGATTTGTTTACATTCATGGAATACACAAATGAAAAGAATACATAAACATTTCTCTATACATTTCCTATGGAAGAAATCGTAAATTTAAGAATTAATAACTCAAAAAGTTTTAGAAATTTCGGGATGAAAATAATTTTCCTGTAATCCCGAGAAGGTCCTCTTTATGTATATAAAATTTCATTTCAAAATTCCAACGGGAAATTGCCTAAATAGAGCGTGACAGACAGAGGGACATTAGCGAATTATATATACAGATTGATGGAAATAAAATATATGTCAACACAAAAAAAATCTGGTGTGACAAGCACAGAACACAACTTTCGATTACCCAAGATAAGAGAAAAACATTGTGTGGTTTTATGAAACCACGATGCAAGTGAAACTTTTTTTCGAATCGTAGGCTTTTAACTGGAAATTTTCAGAAAATTATTCAATTAAGGGTATTAAAATCGCGTTTTTGATCTTAACTTAATAATTGGAAAATGGGAATGATAATGGGAAATCAATGGGTCGTTTTGATAACTTACTTACCCCAACATTAAAATAGCCTCTCTATGGGGAAATACATGGTGTTTGTCCTTCAGCTATTTTAATGCTGAAGGACAAACACCATGTATTTCCCCATAGGGAGGCTATTTTAATGTTGGGGTAGGTAAGTTATCAAAACGACCCATTGGCGTATGTTAAATTAAAAACTGAGAACAATATTTATTTAGTATTTGAATCATTTTAAATTATTTTAAAAATTATATTTTATCAATTTAAAAATTGAAAAATTAAATCTCACAATTATTTTTTTATAATTGGTTATATATAATAAATTTCAACTTTCCTTTTTTTTTATCGTCATGGTTTGTGACGTCATAACTTGTAGCGTCACGGCCTTTGGCGTCACGGCTTGTAACGCGACATGCTGATAGAGAAACGAAAAAATTTGTGTCGATCAAAATAAAGTTTTTCACTTTAAATTTTTGTGCTGTGCGACCAGTCACACCAGATTTTATATAATAAAATTCCGATTTAATTGCAAAAAATATAATTATAAATATTAGCAATAATTTTTTTATTAAATCTAATTAAAATAATATATGAATGAAATTAGACGTTATAAAAATGATTTGATTGTTGTTGGGCGCTCGCAGCGCCAATGACGTCATCCCGCCCGGCCGGCTCGTTGACGTTGACCAGTCAGTCTAGTGAGGATCGTCGAGTTTTGACACACGCGTTTCCGGGAGTGCGAATTTTTTATTTTATAAAGTGCATCATTTAGTGATTGATTAATAATGTGTTTAATGTTAAAGTGTTTGAAAAATACCAAATGGAGATGTGTTTTGGAAAAAGATCAAATGGAGTTGCGATCACAAACGGTGAGTTGAGATCCTTTTATTTAAAGCAAAGGGCAAAAGATGGCGATGTCTGTTTGATCGATTGATTCGATTTAATTTCATTTTTAGTAATTATTTAGTGACATTTGACTATATGTTTGCTTTGTTTTGATAAGATATTTATATTTATTTACAATCATTCTCTCTCACATACATTCAGATTTCTTAATTCCTTGAGACCCATCAATTAGGCAATGAATATAAATAATACAAATACAAGACACACACACCCCCACCCAATAGGCGCGCGCTTTCGCGCCTCTCGCCCACGCAACTACACACAGACCGAGACACTCACACAAACATGGGCTTTCGCGCGTCGCGTTCACACACACACACATGTACACAAGGGCGGATACAAGGAGGGGGGGTAAAGGGGGTAATTACCCCCCCCACCCGAGATTCGAAAAAATACCTTTTTTTCGCAAAAAAAATTTATTTTTAATGTAAAATTTTTAAAATTAATACTTAAAAATTTGATGTGTATTTATATTCTGGTAAACAAGTACAGAATGCGCTTTTAAATTACCGAAATTAAAAAAAAATAGTGTGCTGTGCGACGAGTCACACCAGATTACCCCCCCCGAGAAACACCTCTGGATCCGCCCTTGCATGTACAGTGACGACGTTTTTTCTTAGAGGGCGAGGGAGGGGGCAAACTTATCTATAGAGAGGGGGGGGGGGTGGACAATATACATTATAGCCTATAAACAGAGAAACAAAAAAAAAAATCTGGTGTGATGGCGCACAGTAAGGTAAGAGAAAGTTGTGAACCGTGCCCGTCACACCAGATTTTTTGTGTCGAGATATATTTAGTTACCCATAGCACCTTGCATTTTAAATGTTGACTGCTTGAAATAAACTATGGTTATTTTTCAAAATTTTAATCTCATATTTGGACATTTTATACACAATATAGAATCGTAAATAAATACAAAAAGAATTGGAAAAATCTGGTGTGACTGTCGCACAGCACACAACTTTCTCTTACCTTCGGTAATCGAAAGTTGTGTTCTGTGCTTGTCACACCAGATTTTTTGTGTCGACATATTTTTAGTTCCCGACAGTACGGAACATTTGAATTCAGATATAAAATTTATAAGTATGGGAAAATATTTATATTTTGTTACCATGACAACCATTTCTCCTATCTTCCCTATGAAATACAAGAGTAAAGTGGTCTTCAGAAGATTTCAATCGCAAAATGAGAATATACATTTTAAAGAGCATCTAAAAAATAATTGATTTTTGAATTTAAAAAAAAATCGTTGGAGCAAATTTTGAGAAAATCGAAAAAAAACTGAAAAAGTACATCAGTAAAGTACTAGTAATCTTTGGCCGATTTTGATTAAAAGCTTATTTTTCCGGTCCCGGGGGTGTTTAAGTTAAATATAGAATTTCAACCTCGTAGCTCAATTCCTTCATGCTTAAAATTGAACACAGACACACACCACCCACCACACCCACCCACCCACCCACACACACACAGACAGACCATGTCGCGAAAACCACTTTTTGGATTCAGGGGACCTCAAAACGTGAAGATCCATCAAAATCTCGACATCGAATTTTTGACATGAATCCAATACTTTCTCTCTATATATATATTACATATATACATAGGTAAGAGAAAGTAAAAAAAAAAAATTTTAAATGCGTAAAAAGTTCCAAAGGGGACCCCCTTTTGAATCGAAATTAACATACAAATCCCTATAGGAAATTAACATTGTTCCTATGCGAAGATAAGGTGGAAAGGGAATTTAAAAAGAGTAGAGACAGGCGATAATGTTTGCAAGTGAGAGAGAGATAGGCACTGGTCTCTGTCCATCTAGGCAAACCATTTTTCTCAGAAATAATTAAAGACAGAAATAAATAAAAAAAAAACAAAACAATAAAACAATAAAATTATTTTCTACTTTTATTAAAAAAAATCTGGTGTGACTGTCGCACAGCACACAACTTTCTCTTACCCTTCGGTAATCGAAAGTTGTGTTCTGTGCTTGTCACACCAGATTTTTTGTGTCGAGATATATTTAGTTTCCGATAGCACCTTAGTTTCAAACTTGGATTTTAAATGTTGACTGCTTGAAATAAACTATGGTTATTTTTAAAAATTTTAATCTCATATTTGGACATTTTATACACAATAGAGAATCGTAAATAAATACAAAATTTCATAAGAATTGGAAAAAAAAATTTTAAATGCCTAAAAAGTTTCAAAGGGGACCCCCTTTTGAATCGAAATTAACATAAAAATCCCTATAGGAAATTAACATTAGGCCTATGAGAGAAGGCGGAGAGACAGGCGATAATGTTTGCAAGTGAGAGAGAGAGAGATATATATGTTTTCTCCTAAGCAATTAAAGACACAAATAAATGGGAATTTAAATAATAATTGATTTTTAATCTAATAAAAAGAAAAAGATTTAAATTCCGTTACCATGGCAACCATTTCTATCTTTCCTATGAAGAACAAGAGTAAAGTGGTCTCCAGAAGATTTCAACGGCAAAATGAGAATATACATTTTAAAGAGCATCTAAAAAATAATTGATTTTTGAATTTTAAAAAAAATCCTTGGAGGGAATTTTGAGAAAATCGAAAAAAACTGAAAAAGTACATCAGTAAAGTACTAGTACTTTTTGGCCGATTTTGTTCAAAAGCTTATTTTGAGCGTGTGGGAAGGTACCTAAGTTAAATATAAAATTTCAATCCGGTAGCTCAATTCCTTCATGCTAAAAGAACAAGAGTAAAGTGGTCTCCAGAAGACTTCAACGGCAAAATGAGAATATACATTTTAAAGAGCATCTAAAAAATAATTGATTTTTGAATTTTAAAAAAAATCCTTGGAGGGAATTTTGAGAAAATCGAAAAAAACTGAAAAAGTACATCAGTAAAGTACTAGTACTTTTTGGCCGATTTTGTTCAAAAGCTTATTTTGAGCGTGTGGGAAGGTACCTAAGTTAAATATAAAATTTCAATCCGGTAGCTCAATTCCTTCATGCTAAAAGAACAAGAGTAAAGTGGTCTCCAGAAGACTTCAACGGCAAAATGAGAATATACATTTTAAAGAGCATCTAAAAAATAATTGATTTTTGAATTTTAAAAAAAATCCTTGGAGGGAATTTTGAGAAAATCGAAAAAAACTGAAAAAGTACATCAGTAAAGTACTAGTACTTTTTGGCCGATTTTGTTCAAAAGCTTATTTTGAGCGTGTGGGAAGGTACCTAAGTTAAATATAAAATATCAATCCGGTAGCTCAATTCCTTCATGCTAAAAGAACAAGAGTAAAGTGGTCTCCAGAAGACTTCAACGGCAAAATGAGAATATACATTTTAAAGAGCATCTAAAAAATAATTGATTTTTGAATTTTAAAAAAAATCCTTGGAGGGAATTTTGAGAAAATCGAAAAAAACTGAAAAAGTACATCAGTAAAGTACTAGTACTTTTTGGCCGATTTTGTTCAAAAGCTTATTTTGAGCGTGTGGGAAGGTACCTAAGTTAAATATAAAATTTCAATCCGGTAGCTCAATTCCTTCATGCTAAAAATCTGTCCACACATACAGACACACACACACACACACACACACACACACACAGACCAATTTGCGGGACCCACTTTTTTGGACTCAGGGGACCTCAAAACATGTATATCCATCAAAATCTCGACATCGAATTTTTGACATGATCGCAATACTTTCTCTCCTATATATTTCATATATAGGCTAAGAGAAAGTAAAAAAAAAAAACTGACATCATCAAAGTGTATTTCAAAACAATTTTCACAAAATATTACTGATATAGCCTACTTTTTTTAAAAGGGCATCAAAATAAGACTTAAATTCTGCAACCATTTCTCCTATCTTTTTTTTTTTTTTTTTTTTTTTTTAACACACTTCTCATTTACACTCACACTCACACATACATTCACACAGTCTTTTCGGCAACTTAGGCCATTTAAGACTTTTACGATAACCGTTGTATAAATAATTATATTTATTGGGGGCCCAGGCATTCTTATTTCAGTCATTTGGTATCCAACTGGCTTAAATAAAATCATCGGACTGCCTGGGGTCCGAACCCGCGACGTTTGGTATACGAGGTTAGCACGCTAACCTCTACACCAAGCCCCGAGGGCCTCCTATCTTTTACTTTGTCTTACCTCTATATATATGTAAATATATATAGAGAGAAAGTATTGTATTCATGTCAAAAATTCGATGTCGAGATTTTGATGGATCTACACGTTTTGAGGTCCCCTGAATCCAAAAAAGTGGTTTTCGCGACATGGTCTGTCTGTCTGTGTGTGTTCAATTTTAAGCATGAAGGAATTGAGCTAGGAGGCTGAAATTTTATATATAAGTTAAACACTCCCCGGTAGCGTGAAAATAAGCTTTTAATCAAAATCGGCCAAAGTACTAGTACTTTACTGATGTACTTTTTCAGTTTTTTTCGATTTTCTCAAAATTCGCTCTAACGATTTTGATTAAAATTCAAAAATCAATTATTTTTATAAATGCTCTTTCAAATGTGGTATATTCTCATTTTGTCATTGAAATCTTCTGAAAACCACTTTACTCTTGTACTTCATAGAGAAGATAGGAGAAATGGTTGCCATGGTAACAGAATTTAAATATTTTCCCAAGTTTATAAATTTGAATTCTAATATTTGTAATATCGGTGGAAATTTAACATATCTCGACCCAAAAAAACCAGTCGCATCAGATTTTTTTAATCTAAATTTTTCGGTTTTTATCTGAGCCCTGAGGGCCTCTCAAAGACAAATATTTGTGGGCGTATGCCGGCTCGGGGCCTGGGGCAGACCGCACCCCCTCCTCCCTCAGTACGCCTCTGCCAGACATTCACTTTATGTTAACAATCAACAATTTATATTGCCCACGGGGCTTGGAGTAGTTGGTAGCGTGCCTACCTTCTCTACCGAACGTCGCGGGTTCGGACCCCAGGCAGTCCGATAATTTTATTTAAGGCATTTGGATACCAAATGACTTAAATAAAAATGCCTGGACCCCACAATAGATATATTTATTTCAACGGTTATCGTCAAAGTCTTAAATGGCCTAAGTTGCCGAAAAGACTGTATGAATGTGTGTGTAGTGTGAGTGTGAATGAGAAAAGTGTGAATGTTTTTTAAAAAGAAAAAAAAACAATTTATATTCTTTTTCTTAAATAAAAACAAATTTCTAATTAATAACATTACAATATACATAGGTAAGAGAAAATAAAAAAAAATTGAAGTCAATTCCGAAGCGGATGGCGCGTCAAGTCAGGGGCGTATATAGAAATTTTTTCGGGGGGGGGGGGGGGCTGATCTCAAAAATTTTTTTTCGCGGAACCAAAATTAATTTTCCCGTCCGGAAAAATATTTTACCTTTTTTTTAGAGACGCTAAATTTTTGCCGCCCGTGGAACCAAAAATTTTTTTCATTTTCGCGGAACATTTCCTTTTTTGTAGAGCCTACATTTTGGCGCTACGGGGCCGCGCAAACATTTCGGGGGTGGGGGTGGGCCGAGACCCATTATTGGCTCTATATTCCTATAAAATCTGGTGTGACTGGCGCACAGCACACAACTTTCTCTTACCTTCGGTAATCGAAAGTTGTGTTCTGTGCTTGTCACACCAGATTTTTTGTGTCGACATATATATAGTTCCCGACAGTACGGAACATATGAATTCAGATGTAAAATTTATAAGTATGGGAAAATATTTATATTTTGTTACCATGGCAACCATTTCTCCTATCTTCCCTATGAAATACAAGAGTAAAGTGGTCTTCAGAAGATTTCAATTGCAAAATGAGAATATACATTTTAAAGAGCATCTAAAAAATAATTGATTTTTGAATTAAAAAAAAAAATCGTTGGAGCAAATTTTGAGAAAATCGAAAAAAACTGAAAAAGTACATCAGTAAAGTACTAGTACTCTTTGGCCGATTTTGATTAAAAGCTTATTTTTCCGGTCCCGGGGGTGTTTAACTTAAATATAAAATTTCAACCTCATAGCTCAATTCCTTCATGCTTAAAATTGAACACACACCCACCCACCCACCCACCCACCCACACACACACACACACACACACACACACACCCCCCACAGACAGACCATGTCGCGAAAACCACTTTTTTGGATTCAGGGGACCTCAAAACGTGAAGATCCATCAAAATCTCGACATCGAATTTTTGACATGAATCCAATACTTTCTCTCTATATATATATTACATATATACATAGGTAAGAGAAAGTAATATGTATATGCTTTTAGGAAATTTCGGGGGTGGGGGGTTCTCCCCCCCCCCCCTTATATACGCCCCTGCGTCAAGTAATGAACAAATCAGAGCATAAATAATTTAATTTTTCTATTTATTTACTTATTTATTTCTTAGATTGGCTAGGAGAGCAAACAGATGGAAATAATTTCGCTCTCTCCCTCTTTATAATTAGCTTTTTAATTGTTTTTAATTGTTGCAAGATCTCAGAGGAAATTAGAAATGAATATTCAAAATTCAAACAAGTTTTCTTTAACTCTCTCTCTCTCTGCAAAGTAATATTTTCATTATTATCTCTCATATTAGGTGCCGAGTCCATCTATGCTAAAAAAAAAATAACGCAAACTTTCCGCTACTTTTAATTCAACTCCCATTAAATCAAAGAGATTTTATAAAAAAAAATTTCAAAGAGTTTCTTCATCATCTTTTAATCAATTTCATATTTTTATTTTCTCTTACCTATATTTATATAGAGAGAGAGAAAGTATTGGATTCATAACAAAAATTCGATTTTGATGGATATACACGTTTTGAGGTTCAAATAAATGGATCCCGCAAAATGGTGTAAACAAAATATCTCAGCAACTAAAAGAGCTTGGAGGTTGAAATTTTATATTTAAGTTAGGCACCCACCTGAGGCGTGAAAATAAGCTTTTAAACAAAATCGGCCAAAGAGTACTAGTACTACTTTACTGATGTACTTTTTCAATTTTTCTCGATTTTCTCAAAATTTGCTCCAACGATTTTGTTTAAAATTCAAAAATCAATTATTTTTTAGATGCTTTTTAAAATGAATATTCTCATAAGGAGGGGGGGGGGGGGGGCAAGAAAAAATTAAATCAGATAAAAATACAATCAATTTCTATCAGATTTTCTTTATTTGATTGTCGACGTTTCGGACGCCAGTCGCGCCCTTCCTCAGGACCTATGATCAATACATATATGAGTAAAGACAATGATGTCTTTTTTTCGTTTTCCTCTATACTCACAATCAAGTGTCAAGGAAAAAAATACAGATGGACCTAATAGGTATTTTAACAAAAACTGAAATTATGCTTGGAATAGATCTAACGCCGACAATCAATAAAGAAAATCTGATAGAAATTTATTGTATTTTTATCTGATTTAATTTTTCTTGGCTGTCCCCTGTTATCCTGAATTTTAATCAAAATCATTGGAGCGAATTTTGAGAAAATTGAAAAAACTGAAAAAGTACATCAGTAAAGTACTAGTACCTACTCTTTGGCCGATTTTGATTAAAAGGTTATTGCCCGAGGTGAATGTCTAACTTAAATATAAAATTTCAATCACCTAGCACAATTTACATGCTTAAAATTGGATACAGACAGACCATATCGTGAAAATCACTTTTTTTGGGACCTCAAAACGTGTATATCCATTAAAATCTCGACATCGAATTTTTGACATGAATCCAATACTTTCTCTCTCTATATTAACATATATAGAGGTAAGAGAAAGTAAAAACCGAAATATATTGAATCCCGATGGTTTTAATTCCAAAACTGAGAAACAAAAAAGATCTTAATGCCATCTAGCAAGCTTGATTGGAATCACATCACCGCCTGGTAGGGTCGCAACCAACAAAACAAATTAACAAATAATATTTTACTATATTTCCCCTCTCACCCTTACAAGAAATTATTTTCCACGTCAACAACGACAATAGAAGATGATAAAAGTTATTTTATTTTTATTTTACAACAAAAAAAAAAAAAAAAAAATTGGGAGAGAATAGACGATGGAATTTTTTTTTTTACTTGGAAAAGGATAATATTCCGGTGACGTCGAGGATGACTCCAGACACTCATCATCCCTCAAGGGATATTGAAAATTGCAAAGAGAAAGGAGAGTGAGGGAATATAAAATATTCAATGTAACAATCAAATAAGCAAGACGTTGTTTGCTGAATGAGAAAGTGAAATTCATCCCCCAATTTGACTGTTTTGTGTGTCTCCTTACGTCATCATCAATGTAGACGTATCTGGATATAAATTTTAGAAAAGATTAAAAAAAAAATCACATTGACCAAAGTACACGATTTTATAAATTGAGCAATAGTCACCACAATCGTTGCAGTTAAGCAATCTCAAGTGCGACGAAACCTCGGATGGGTAACCCCGAGGAATTATTCCGTTGAACGTTCCACGGTAGTCATTTTTATTTTAGTAAAAATATATATATTCGTTAAAAAACCATAAATAGTCTCACTAGCCGAAAGGGAATTTTTTTTTTTTTACATAGAATAGTTTATTTTTTTGAAAGATTCTGAAAGTAGACCTTCTCCCGAGTAAAATGATATATCACACTTGTATTTTAATTTTGTATGCGCTTTGATAAAAAGAGTTATTTTAAGTTGCACTTGGAGCATCGCTAATTGCCATTTAAGGAAATTGAGACCAATTAAAAAAAATTTAAATTTATAAATAAATGCGAGATTTAAATATATTAATTAAAATGTTGACTTTTTATAAATCTCACAATTAATATTTTTATATGATATAAAATCGCGCAATTAAAATCTTACAAAATTTTATATAAAAGTTTATTTTTTAAATTTATAATTTTCAACAGAATAATTTTTGTAAATTAATCAGCTAAAAATATTTCTCCAATTGGAAAAAATTGTTAAAAGAAAATTTTAAATATATATAGGCCTAAATAAAAGAGGCCTTTTAACGCCAAGATCGGAAAAAATCTGGAGTGACTGTTCGCAGCAGATTTTATTTATATAGCTATATTAAGAGAAAGTAAAAAAAAATAAATAAATAAAACGGTTGTTAGTTACATCAGACATATTTTGTTCGAGGGTCCTGCGGCCTGGTGCAATGGACAGCACACCGATGACCCGGAAAGGCTGGAGATCCTGGGTTCAATTCCCGGAGGAGTTTGGCCTCGCCAATAAAAAAACAGACTCTTGTTAAGTATTTTTAATTTTTTTTTTACATAAAAAGTTTCTTTTTTTGAAAGATTCTGAAAGTAGACCTTCTCCCGAGTAAAATGATATATCACACTTGTATTTTAATTTTGTATGCGCTTTGATAAAAAGAGTTATTTCAAGTTGCACTTGGAGCATCGTTAATTGCCATTTGAGGAAATTAAAAATTTAAACCAATTAAAAATTTATAATTATGCGAGATTTAAATATATGAATTAATTAAAATTTTGACTTTCTAAAAAATCTCTCAATTAATATTAATATTTTTAATGATATATAAAATCTCGCAAATTGAATCTTAAAAAATTTTGTATAAAAGTTTATTTTCTTTTAAATTTAATAATTTTATTTCATTTGAAAAATTGTTTAAAAGAATTTTAGAAAACTTGTTTAACGTCAAGTTCTCACTCTATATAAATATATTAAGAGCAAGTAAAAAAAATAAAACGATTGTTAGTTACATCAGACATATTTTTTTTTTTTTTTAATAAATTATCTCCACCCTGTTTGTTTTCTAATTTATTTTTTGTTTGTATTTATTTATGTTTAAGTGATTATGATGATGACATAACATAATAGAATGTGAATATGCTATTTTAATTTCTTTTTTGGAATTTAACAAAATTTGTTGTTGTTGTTGTTGTTGCTTTCATATTCATTCATCCTACGCTAGAGTTATTTCGTTTTCGCCAAGGGGGTGAGGAGCGGGGGAGGGGGGGGGGGGGGTGGAAAGGTATTCTCGATCATTAACTACGGTATAAACAAACACAAAAGAGTTGAATTTCGTTTTTTATTTTTTTTTTCACAAGCATTCAAACTTCAAAACAAAAAACAGAATTGCGTGACTCTCTCTAAAATTCAACTTCTCTCTCTGTTTACGTACGTATTTTCAAAAAAAAGAAATAAACTTTTTTATACAATAGTTTGAAAGATTTCATTTGCGAGATTTAAATTTTAATTGATGATTATTAAAAATAATGAATAATTAAGAGAATATTTTTAATTAATACCTCGCTTATATTTTTCATAATAATTAAATTTTTTAATTGGTTTAATTTTCAGTTTCCTTAAAAGGCAATTAGCGATGCTCCAAGTGCAAACTTATAAAACTTCTATTTAAACAAAATCCATAGGAATAAAAATACAAGTGTTATATATCATTTTACTCGGGAGAAAGTCTACTTTTTATCTCCTTTACAAAAAACAAACTATTTTATGTAAAAAAAAAATTCAACGCGGGCTTTCCGTCTCATATTAGAAATATTCATTCTGAGTTGAAGAAAAGGCGTGAGGAACTTCCTACCGGGTCCCACACCCCACATTGCTTTTTTTTTTTATTAAAATTTGCCTGTCATAAAAACTGGTTTTAATAAATAGCTACATTAAGGTTGTTCGGACATTAAAGCACTTTAATAGATTAAAAGCTAATTTTTTAATATGTTATTAATCACAATCACATAAGTATAAAATAAAATTTTGAAGCAAATCTGACGCAGGGTTATCGTGTAATTAATTATTAAAAAATTGAAATTTAACATGTAGTCTATGGGGAATATCGACGAAACGCACACATATCGAATTATATAGCCACCTCTGCAATAGATACAAAAACAAAAAAACTTACATTTTATCAATTCACTTCCAAGGAATACGTTAAACATAAAATCAAAAGTTTCTGACGGGGGCTTTTAAAGATATATTAACAAGAAAGTCAAAAAAATCCCGAAAATGACAGTAGGCAAAATTTAAAAAAATCTGGTGTGACTGCGCACAGCACCAACTTTCTCTTACCCTTCGGTAAGAGAAAGTTTCACTTGCTTCACACCAATTTTTTTCGAGATATATTTTTTCCGATAGCATCTTGTTTCAAACTTGAATTTTAAATGTTGACTGCTTCAAATAAACTATGGTTATTTTTCAAAATTTTAATCTCATATTTACATTTTATACACAATATAGAATCGTAAATAAATACAAAATTTCATAAGAATTGGAAAAAAATTTTAAATGCCTAAAAAGTTCTAAGGGGACCCCCTTTTGAATCGAAATTAACATACAAATCCCTATAGGAAATTAACATTGTCCTATGCGAAGATAAGGTGGAAAGGAATTTAAAAAGAGTAGAGAGAACGATAATGTTTGCAAGTGAGAGAGACATATATTTTTCTTTGAAACAATTAAAGACACAAATAAATTTAAAAAAAATGGGAATTTAAATAATAATTATTTTTAATCTAATAAAAAGAAAAAGATTTAAATTCCGTTACCATGGCAACCATTTCTATCTTTCCTATGAAGAACAAGAGTAAAGTGGTCTTCAGAAGATTTCAACGCAAAATGAGAATATACATTTTAAAGAGCATCTAAAAAATAGTTCATTTATGAATTTTAAAAAAAATCCTTGGAGGAATTTTGAGAAAATCGAAAAAACTGAAAAAGTACATCAGTAAAGTACTAGTACTTTTTGGCCGATTTTGTTCAAAAGCTTATTTTGAGATTCTTCAAGGGTACCTAAGTTAAATATAAAATTTCAATCCGGTAGCTCAATTCCTTCATGCTAAAAAAATGGTTCCACACATACAGACACACAGACACACACACACACACACACACACACAGACCAATTTGCGGGACCCACTTTTTTGGACTCAGGGGACCTCAAAACATGTATATCCATCAAAATCTCGACATCGAATTTTTGACATGATCCAATACTTTCTCTCTCTATATATTTCATATATAGGCTAAGAGAAAGTAAAAATGAGACTCAGACCAGTCTGGCAACGTCGCATAAAATAATACTCTTCTCGCTGTCAGTTACATTTTTTTCCATTTTACGATATTTTTTCTAGCAAATCGTCCATTGTGTTTAAAGTAATTTGCATTAATCATTGTAATATATTATCAATAAATAAAATAATGTAAATATTACATGAAAAATTGCTCAAGACATTCATTTATTATTTTTGGCAATTAAATAATTAACTTAATACAATTATAAACTCTGATAGGTCACGATTAAATTACAATAAGGAATTTTGGTATTCAAATTTTTCATTTTATTAAAAAAAAAAAATTAGATTCTATTAAGACTTACGGGGTACTATCCGTACAACCTTAAATAGATAAAATTATTATTTTCCCTGAAATTACACATTCCAAAAATTTTAACATGAAATTGAATAAATAATTGAGACAAATTATGAAATAATTAATCAAAGATATGTGAGATAAAACGTTTATTTTTTATTTTTGTTTTATTGATCTATGATGGTGTTATTTATTTATTTATTTATTTTGGCACTGGCTTAAATTCTACAATAAATAATCCGATATCATTGGCAACGAGACATCGGCGTCAGATCGATGGGTTGATGACAACGAGAAAAAAAAAAAAAGAATAAAACGCATTGTGAATGCTCATTGTTATTAAAATGGATTACGTTGTGTAGAATTTATGGGGAGGCGAGAAAAAAAAAACAATACACACAGCAATATACTCATAAAATTAATACCTAATAGGCCATTACGATGCGAAATATCGCAACAACAAAAGTCAGTTTTTTTTTTTGAAGAATAAATTGTCATTCTTCTATTATTATCTAAATTGAAGAAGACCGAAACGACAATATTAAAATTCTTTTTCGACGATTTTCCCTTTTGGAATCTGGAATCCCATACAAGAAAAGTGACTGAATAGTGCAAGAGTAGAGTTTTTAAATTGAAGAATACCGAAACTTTATTTATTTATTTTAATTTTTATCAGATAAATTTATTTCAAGTAAAAAAAAAAAAAAAAGAAATAAGTTTTTTTTTTTTTACTAATTATTCTCTCATTTTTGAAGATGACCGATACGTTAGAGTGATTCCTTTTTTTTTACCTACTCACACTTTTTTCCATTCATACTCACACTCACATAAGAGACTTTTTACGATTCTCAGTATTTTAGTAATTATCTATTGGTGGGTCCAGATATTTCAAATAAAATTAAAAAAAAAAAAAAATACCAATTATTTCCCTTTTACTTTTGAAGAAGACCGAAACGTTAGAATGATTACTTTTTTTTACTTTTTTTCTCATTCACACTCACATATACACAGTCTTTTCGGCAACTTAGGCCATATAAGACTTTAAACGATAACAATATATTTATTTGGGGTCCAGGCATTC
This sequence comes from Euborellia annulipes, assembly GCA_023213315.1. Classification (NCBI taxonomy): domain Eukaryota; kingdom Metazoa; phylum Arthropoda; class Insecta; order Dermaptera; family Anisolabididae; genus Euborellia; species Euborellia annulipes. Next base: position 6,806 of record JAKCPI010017538.1, on the reverse strand, counting down.
TTATTTAAGCCATTTAGTATCCAAATGGCTTAAATAAAATCATCGGACTGCCTGGGATCCGAACCCGCGACCCTTGGTATACAGGGCCAGCACACTACCAACTTCACCAAGCCCGAGGGCTAGAATGGTTCCTTTTTTTTTTATTAGAAACAAAGCTTGCCAAAAAGGAGCAAATAAAGAAAATGAAGAAAACCGAAACTTTAATATTTAAATAATTTTCAAAAGATATTTCAAATAAAAAAAAAAAAAAAAAACTTTTTTTACTACCGGCAATTATTTCCCTTTCAATTTTGAAGAAGAATGAAACGTCGAAGCAAGTGGTCACAAATTTTTACTTTCTCTTATCTTAAAGACTCCGAATTGAAATTTTATATTTAAGTTAGGTATCTTCCCGGACACTCAAAATAAACTTTTGAACCAAATCCGCCAAAGAGTACTACTACTTTACTGATGTACTTTTTTTACTTTATTTCGATTTTCTTAAAATTCGCTGCACCAAAATTGTTTAAAATTCAAAAATCAATTATTTTTTACATGCTCTTTAAAATGTATATTCTCATTTTGCCAAAAAAAAAAAGTGTTTTGAAGCACACTACTTTACTCTTGTACATAAGCTAACGTTAAATCCCCAAATGGGGATTTGCATGTTAATTTGTGATCCCTTTTGAAACTTTTTACACATTTTAATAAATGTTTTCCAATTCTTATGCTATTCTCTAAACAAAGTTTTAACAGCGACGTTAACATGTTGCTTTCAAAATCATAGCCTTACTTTTTAGGTTAAGGACGCCATGTTTATTTTAAACACGACGTTAAAATATTAAAGGCAGCCCCTAGACATGGCATTAATTTTTAACACTATTTAACGCTTTGGCTTTAAATTTTTGTTTACAGAATAGCAATTTGAGGCAAGGAAGTGATTTTTTAACGCTGATTGTTTTTAACATTACTTTTTTTAACACCTATATGTTTATTTTAAATTTAACGCCTGTTTTTAAAGAATAGACCTGAATAACTTTTAAATTGAAGAAGATCGAAATTTTAATATTTAGAATTATGAGAAAATTCAAATAAAAAAAAAAAAAATTTAACAATTATTTCCAATTTTTAACAAGACCGAAAAAAAGCTGTAAATAATAGATGGAATTTTTTTCATCATATACAGTATATTTCAAATAAAAAAAATTAATTATTTCCCTATCACTTTTATTTTTGAAGAAGACCGAAACGTTAAAATTCAAATCAAAGTTTAATTACAAATATCGGATAAAAATCTTGTTATTTTGTTTAATTAAATTCAACTAATTAGAAAGGAGAGAGAGAGAGAGATCTCTTTCTTTTGATAATATAACTTTTATTTGAAATTCAATTAAAATCAAAAGCCACTCTCTCTTCAATGTCATTTAATAGAGATCGAAATAAAAAAAAAGAGAGACAGAGGGAAAAAGAAGAAGAAAAGATAATTAATTACCCCTTCTCTCTCTCTCTCTTCTCTTAAGACGTTTGTCTCTCTCTCTCTCTCTCGGGCTCTCTTTTTTGAGGCTTTCCAATTTTCATTGTATAAATATCTCATCGGTTTCGTGAATTAAATCTGATTAAAAAAAAAAAAGAAAAGGAAGAAAAAACACCAAAATGCAACAAGTTTTAATTTTATATTCTTTGTCCTCTTAAGAGACAAAGGATCGTTAGAAAAAAAAATCATAATTAAATATGACAGGTTTCAAAATACGTATGAATATCAATGAATGGAGTCAAGAAGATGTAGAATAAGTTTTAAATTTAGTTAAAACAAAACAAAAAAAAAAAAATAAAAAATAATTGGAAAATGAGGATGATAATGGGAAATCAATAGACGCATGTTAAAAACTGAGAACATTATTTATTTAGCAATTTGAAGATTTAAATCATTTTAAATTTATTTAAAAAAATATATTTTATCAATTTAAAAATTGAATTATTAAATCTCACAATTATTTTTTTATAATTCATCATATATATTAAATTTCAACTTTCCTATTTTTGTCGTCATGGCTTGTGACGGCATAACATGTAGCGTCACGGCCTTTGACGTGACGGCTTGTAACGCGACATGCTGATAGAGTAAACGAAAAATTTTGTGTCGATCAAAATAAAATTTCACTTTAAAAAAAAAAAAAATTTAGTAGCAAATAAATATGAAAGATAATAAGTTGAAACAATAATAAAATAAATTTTTTATTTTAGAATAATTGACAATTGAGTAAAATAAAATTTTCTCAAGCAGGCACTTGTTTTTCTTAAATATTTAAGAAAAAAAAAATTGAGAGGTTAAGTTATTTCTCCATATTTAAGAAAAACCAGTGCCTGCTTGAGCTGATTTGTTTACATTCATAGAATATACAAATGCAAAGAATACATAAATATTTCTCTATACATTTCCTATGGGTGAAATCTTAACTTTAAGAATTAATAACTCAAAAATTGGAAGTGCTCGGGACCAAAACTTTTTTTTCCCTGAACCAGTTTTTTTATGCTGAATACGTATATGTAATTATTATTTTCCTACGACCTTTAGTTCAGGCCGTACTTTTTATGCGTACAGACAGACAGACACATAGTACCCTATGTACAGTGAGAGCTAAAATGTAAAAGAACTTAATTAGAAAAAAATGAACTCCCCTCGGGCTTTGGCTAGTGACATGAATCCAATATTTTCTCTCTATATATACATAGAGGTAAGAGAAAGTAAAAAAAGGAAGAAAAGGTTAAGTTTTGAACAAACCCAATATCCATTCACACCTTGAGATGAACCCCAAGGCGTTATTAATTAACAAAATGTTTTCAAACGAGAATCTAAGTTTCAATGTTATTTTAAACAAAACACATACTGTATATGTAAATTAGAATTTAAAAATTTATCTAACTTTCTATTTTATCTCGCAATGCAATTTCATATTTCACTTTTATTTTTTGTCTTCTTTTTATTTAATTCCTCTTAATTAACATAAACTGAACATGTTTATGTTGAAATTTTGCATGTCTCTATTTCACTCTCTCTCTCTCTCTCTCTCTCTCGCTGATTATTTTTTTTTTTCTATCAATATTCTTTTGAACTTTTGACCCCCCCCACAATCGATATATGCAGGTATATATAGATACTATTTATTAAACAATTATGCATGATTGTTTTTGTTTCTTTTAATTTTTCCCTCCAAGTATAGATAGAGAGAGAAAGTATTTGCATTCATGTCGAGATTCACGTTTTAAGGGGGGTTCAGGAGTGACGTCTAAACGTACTTTAAATTATTATAAGGAATTTTTCAATGCGGTTTTTTTTAAATGAATTAAATTCATAAGAGATTATTGGGACAACGAGCTATAATTTTTTTAATGACTTATAAAAAAATTATCGTAATTAATTTTTTTGTTATCAAGCAAATACAAAAAAAAAACAATCTGTCTCAATATTCTTTAATTTTTTTAAAATTTAAAAATGAATTTATTGTTATTATTAATCACATATTAATTAAGAAATTTTTAAAATAAGCTTAGATGATTTATTTAGAATTCAACTGTCAAATTAGTTGAGCATTCTTGCAATAGATGGCAGACTAGTCTAACAGCCGATCCCCTTATAGCCTATATTTATATATTTTTATGCTTTTATAAAAGATACATAATATATAATAACATTTATAAAGTATTTATTGTTAAAAGATCAATGAAAATCAACCAAATGCATTAAATATTATTAGCTACCATTCTGACATCTCTTGGCAAATTTTTGAATTACTTGATTTTTTGGGCATACTTTTTATGCCATCTTATCGGGAAAAACATGCGTAATACTTTCGCTCCCGTTTCGCCTTAAGGCATCCCTGAGTAGTAGCCTGTCTGTATGTCTATGAACTAAATATCTCAAGAACGAAAAGAGCTAGGAGGTTGAAATTTTATATTTAAGTTAGGCACCCCCCTGGGACATGGACACGAAGCTTTTGAACAAACTGGCCAAAGAGTACTAGTACTTTACTGATGTACTTTTTCAGTTGTTTTTTTTTTCGATTTTCTCTAAATTCGCTCCAACGATTCATAAATTGATTATTTTTTAGATGTTCTTAAAAATGTATATTCTCATTTTTCCCTTGAAATCTTTTGAAGCACACTTTACTCTTGTACTTCATTGGAAAGACAGGAGAAATGGTTGCCTTGGTAACAAAATAGCCAAGCCATGACTAGATATTTAAGCTCTATAAGGGTAAGAGAAAGTAAAATATAATATTTTACTCAAGCTAAAAAAAACCAAAATGATTTATAAATACCCTAAAATAATATTAAATTTCTCAAATTTTTGAAAAAATTTTCTTGACCCCCCCCCCTTGTCAAAAATTTCTAGCTAGGCCTATGGATTAATATATAATATTAGGAGTCCAGGCATCCTTATTTAAGCAATTTGGTATCCAAATGGCTTAAATAAAATCATCGGACTGCCTGGGGTCCGAGCCCGCGACTTTTGATATACGAGGTTAGCACGCTAACCCCTACACCAAGACCCGAGGGTAAAAAAAATTATCATTACTCTACTCCAATCCAGTGCCTGCTTGAGGATTTGCTTACATTCATAGAATACACAAATGCAATGAATACATAAATAATTCTCTATACATTTCCTTTGAGAGAAATCGTTACTTTAGGAATTAATAATTCAAAAACTTATAAAAGTTTCGGGATGAAAATCATTTCCCTAGAATGTCCTCTTTAAGCATAAAAAAATTTCATTTCAAAATTCCAACGGGAATTTGACTAAATAGAGCGTGACAGACAGACGGACAGACGGACACTCCGTAATTATTACATATAGATTCTCACAATTATAAATTTTACATCTTGAATTCTAATTTATCGGCCGAAACTAAATATATCTGGTGTGACAAGCACAGAAAACAACCTTTTTTTACCAAAGGTAAGAGAAAGTTGTGTGCTGTGCGGACAATCCCACCAGATTTTTTTTAGATCTAATTGACCAGAGAGGTGAGTTTTGTCACACCTGATGTTTTTTTTTATTTTCCCCATTTCATTCATTTATCTATTTTTATACAAGAGATGACAATTAAAAAAAAAATTCAATTATGATTAAATAACCAAATCCAAATGGACCATTGAAATGTTTTTTTTTTCTCTCATATTATATTTTTTTTTTATTAATGATGAATCCATTCATAATCATCCATAAATTATTATTATTATTATTATTGCAAATGATGATACACAAAACAATAAAAAAAAAAATAAAACGAAGCTATAGTAGGTATATCATTTCATTCCAAAAGAAAAATTCAAAATCTGCTTCACTAGCCGTAAGGGAATTTGTTTTTTTTTTACAAAAAATAGTTTATTTTTTTTGAAAGATTCTGAAAGTAGATCTTCTCCCGAGTAAAATGATATATCACACTTGTATTTTAATTTTGTATGCGCTTAGATAAAAGAGTTATTTCAAGTTGCACTTGGAGCATCGCTAATTACCATAAAAGGAATTGAAACCAATTAAAAAAAATTTAAAATTATAAATAAATGCGAGATTTAAACATATTAATTAAAATTTTGACTTTTTATAAATCTCTCAATTAATATTTTTATTATTTTTTTAATGATATAAAATCTCGCAATTAAAATCTTACAAAATTTTATATAAAAGTTTATTTTTGCCCCCCAGACCACCCGTATTTTTTAATGGCTTAACGTCCTTGGCTCGGGACCGAAGGTGTTACGCATGTTTTTCCCGATAAGATGGCGTAGTGTGTCATAAAAAGAATGCCCAAAAAATAATGTAATTCAAAAATTTGCCAAGAGATGTCAGTATGGTAGCTAATAATATTTAATGCATTAGGTTCATTTCCATTGATCTTTTAACAATGAATACTTTTATAAATGTTATTATATATCTTTTATAAAAGCATAAAAATATATAAATATAGGCTATTAGGGGATCTGCTGTTAGACTAGCCTGCCATCTATTGCAAGAATGCTGAACTAATTTGACAGTTGAATTTTAAATAAATAATCTAAGCTTATTTAAATTAATTTCTTAATTAATATGTGATTAATAATAACAATAAATTCATTTTTAAATTTAAAAAAAATTAAAGATTATTGGGACAGATTGTTTTTTTGTATTTGCTTGATAACAAAAAAATTAATTACGATAATTTTTTAATAAGTCATTAAAAAGGATTATAGCTCGATGTCCCAATAATCTCTTATGAATTTAATTCATTTAAAAAAAACGCATTGAAAAATTCCTTATAATAGTCTAGTTTTTTTTTTAAAGTACGTTTAGACATCGCTCCTGAACCCCCTATTGGACGGACTTAAGTAAATATAAATTTGCGCGTGGACCTCCAAATGCGGGATTTATGCAGCTCGTTATAAATAAATTAAAAAAATCTCGACTATCTGGTAGAATAATTTAAAAAAAGTATATCCCATAAAAGACATAGAGATTGTAATGTTAAATAAAATATTAAAATAGTGTGTGTGTGTGTGTTGTGACTCTGATGATATCCTCTCTGTCTCTCTCATTTAATATAAATGAAGTAGCCTCAGAATTCAAAAGAGATTTATGTCTTATTTAAAAAGAAATAATGTCTCTTTTTCTTTTTTTTGTTTTATTTGCATACTTAAAATAATTAATGATTCCTTTCTCTGAAATGACAAGTAGAAGAAGACAAAAAGATATGTATGACATTGGCTGCCCGGAGAATATGTTGTCACATTGGATGCATTTTAAGTGACAACCGACAAGAAAAATTAATGTCGATAAAATAAAAAAA
>JAKCPI010017537.1:0-13337 GCA_023213315.1 Euborellia annulipes | reverse complement strand
ACAAATTAGTATATCTCTGTTTTGCTAAATGTTTGAAGGACACTTTACTTAAAGCCTATAGGAAAGATAGGAGAAATGGTTGCCATGGTAACAAAATATATAAATATTTTCCCATACTTATAAATTTTACATCTAAATATGTATAGATTAACGAAAAAAATTGGTAATTTTGAATTTGGGCGTGAGATGGTTAGTCTAAAAAATGTTAAGATTTTCCTTTATTTGGACATAATATAAATTGTAGCAAATCCTGTCCCGCCTTGTGCAAATGTAATTTTTTGTTTCAGAATATTTTTTAATATTAATAAATAAATAAAAAGTTTTTTTTTTAAAGTAAATCAATAAATCGGTCCATATATTTAAAGAAAATTGGAATGCTTTCAAAAAATATAAGGAAATATTTAATATTATACTAGAAATATATTACTATTAATTAATTAATTAATGTGTCCAATTAATAGTAATATATTAATTAATTAATGTCCAATTAATAGTAATATATTTCTAGTATAATATTAAATATTTCCTTATATTATATTTTTGACAGAAAGCATTCCAATTTTCTTTAAATATATGGAACATGTTGAAAATTAATTGCCATTAATTAAAAAAAAAACTTTTTATTTATTTATTAATATTAAAAAATATTCTGAAACAAAAAAAAAAAAATACAAAAAAAAATTAGTTGCACAAGGCGAGATTTGAACACGGGATTTTTTGTTTACAAAGAATGTGCCCTACCGATCTAGCCATCGCGACCTTTGTAAATGTTATTGTTAGTAACGGCTTAAGGCATGCAGGCAAAATCTTTAACATTTTTTTTTAGACGAACCGTTGAGAAGCGCGTTCTCTCGCTTTAACAGAATTCGTTTTTCATCAAGTACTACACATAAAAAAATTTTCGTTCAAATCGGTGTTATCAAGGCTATGCACTCCCCTTGTGAGTTCAGATATTCCCTACTGCCGGAACTAAATAATGTCGATATTAAAATCTGATGATGTCTAACATTAGTACATAACTTTTGATTACCGAAGATAAGATTTATGTGTATGCTGCCAGTAATTACCAGATTATTTAAAATGGCATCTAAATTGACAATTAATATTAATATGAATTATAAATAAAACTATATGCTTATACAATTGAGCAATAAGCATTTGTAAAACATTCTCAATTTAATGTAGTAGAAAATAAAAGGCCGAGCAGCTATGTTTATTTCTTTATTTAAGAACCCACAGCGACGTTTCGGTCAACTATGCGACCATCTTCATGGCTACAATGGAGTTTATAAAAACATAACATCAAGAGGTTGTATATAACAAAATAAAATTTCAAGACCTAGAGTTCAGTCAACAGAAAACTCTCTTAAGTTCTTTGACAGACATTTCATAAAATTCATTACGATCTATCAGATATAATGCATTCAGCGCCAAAGTCAATATAAATTTTATTTTAATCATACAAATCTTATATACCTACTAGTTCTATTTTGGTAACAGAATTTTTAATATTAAAATAAATTCCTTTAGTACAATTATATATTCATAAATTGAGATAAAAAATATAATTAAACATTTTAATTTATTTTTAAATTTAAACTCCATTGTAGCCATGAAGATGGTCGCATAGTCGACCGAAACGTCGCTGTGAGTTCTTAAATAAAGAAATAAATATAGCTGCTCGGCCTTTTTATTTTTCTACTACATATTGATTCAGCTATTCACCTCGCTTAGATATTTATATATAATCAACTCTATCTGCATCTCGGATGGTGTACACCATGAGATTGCCAATAATCTCATAAGCAGTAGCGTAATTAGGCGGGGCGAGGAGGGGGCGCCTCCCAGGCGCATCGAGCCCTTGGCGCCCCTCGGAACCGGCATAGGCGCCCTACAGCCTACGAAGCCCCCTGAAAATCGGCGCTCTAGTTGAGCTTCGCCCCCCCCCCGCCCCTCAAAGCTGGTTTCGCCGCTGCTCATAAGAACTGATGATTGCTTTATATAATTAAAACCGAAACGTCTTCTGGATTGAGATTTTTATTATATTCTTTGGTTGTTTCTCCAAAATTAAAGATAATTAAATTGCTTTAGTAACTGGATATGGCTGATGTGAATGTATTCAAGGATGATAATTAGGCAGCCAACACAAAAAAAAAAAAAAAAAAAAAATTGGTAAATTACCTAAAACATTGCTACACTGCCATGTCAAATAACCTGACGAGTTGACATCATTTTTGTCCTGATGAAGAGTGCGATCGGCCTCGAAACGTCGACAAAAAAAATAGATTTTGTTTTATTTTTCGCCTATAGACTTACTGTTTATATCATATATTGAAAAAAAAAAAAAGCTCTTTTATTTATTGACGACGTAGAAGCCCGAGCGCCTGGATGTTAGGCAACCCAAGCGCTTTTCTTTTTCATAATCAAAACAATCGATTTAGGCCAATAGTCTTTTGGTTTCAGAGATTTTAAAGAGCAGCGTTTGAAGGCTTTTGTATTGCCCCGGAAGGATTTTTCTTGTCTGAGAATTAGAATTTTTACCTTAAAAAAAAAAAAACGTCCAGCCACCATTATAAATAGAAAGCATATTACACCCAATGAAGTGTAATTAAAATTTTAGAATAAAGTTTTCAAAATTTTATTAGCATATATAGAATGCAACACAGAGGTAGAGGTCTCGTCTCTTGTGCTGGGAGTTAGGACTTCACTTCTCGTTAGCAATGAAATATATAATTTAGCAAAAATTTAATTTAAAAAATCTGGTGTGACTGGCGCACAGCACACAACTTTCTCTTACCCTTCGGTAAGAAAGTTGTGCACCGGTGTTGGTCACACCAGATTTTTTGTGTCGAGATATATTTAGTTTCCGATAGCACCTTAGTTTCAAACTTGCATTTTAAATGTTGACTGCTTCAAATAAACTATGGTTATTTTTCAAAATTTTAATCTCATATTTGGACATTTTATACACAATATAGATTCGTAAATAAATACAAAATTTCATAAGAATTGGAAAAAAAAATTTTAAATGCCTAAAAAGTTCTAAAGGGGGACCCCCTTTTGAATCGAAATTAACATACAAATCCCTATAGGAAATTAACATTGTTCCTATGCGAAGATAAGGTGGAAAGGGAATTTAAAAAGAGTAGAGAGAGACGATAATGTTTGCAAGTGAGAGAGAGACATATATGTTTTCTTTGAAACAATTAAAGAACACAAATAAATTTAAAAATCTGGTGTGACTGGCGCACAGCACACAACTTTCTCTTACCTTCGGTAATCGAAAGTTGTGTTCTGTGCTTGTCACACCAGATTTTTTTGTGTCGACATATATTTAGTTCCCGACAGTACGGTACATTTGAATTCAGATGTAAAATTTATAAGTATGGGAAAATATTTATATTTTGTTACCATGGCAACCATTTCTCCTATCTTTCCTATGAAGCACAAGAGTAAAGTGGTCTTCAGAAGATTTCAATTGCAAAATGAAAATATACATTTTAAAGAGCATCTAAAAAAATAATTGATTTTTTGAATTTAAAAAAAAATCGTTGGAGCAAATTTTGAGAAAATCGAAAAAAACTGAAAAAGTACTTCAGTAAAGTACTAGTACTCTTTGGCCGATTTTGATTAAAAGCTTATTTTTCCGGTCCCGGGGGGTGTCTAACTTAAATATAAAATTTCAACCTCGTAGCTCAATTCCTTCATGCTTAAAATTGAACACACACCCACACACACACACACACACACACACACACACACCCACACACACACAGACAGACCATGTCGCGAAAACCACTTTTTTGGATTCAGGGGACCTCAAAACGTGAAGATCCATCAAAATCTCGACATCGAATTTTTGACATGAATCCAATACTTTCTCTCTATATATATATTACATATATACATAGGTAAGAGAAAGTAAAAAAAAATGGGAATTTAAATAATAATTGATTTTTAATCTAATAAAAAGAAAAAGATTTAAATTCCGTTACCATGACAACCATTTCTCCTATCTTTCCTATGAAGAACAAGAGTAAAGTGGTCTTCAGAAGATTTCAACGGCAAAATGAGAATATACATTTTAAAAGAGCATCTAAAAAATAATTGATTTTTGAATTTAAAAAAAAATCCTTGGAGGGAATTTTGAGAAAATCGAAAAAAACTGAAAAAGTACATCAGTAAAGTACTAGTACTTTTTGGCCGATTTTGTTCAAAAGCTTATTTTGAGCGTGTGGGAAGGTACCTAAGTTAAATATAAAATTTCAATCCGGTAGCTCAATTCCTTCATGCTAAAAATCTGTCCACACATACAGACACACGCACGCACACACATACATACATACACACACACACACACACACACGCACACACACACACACACACACACACACACACACACACACAGACCAATTTGCGGGACCCACTTTTTTGGACTCAGGGGACCTCAAAACATGTATATCCATCAAAATCTCGACATCGAATTTTTGACATGATCGCAATACTTTCTCTCCTATATATTTCATATATAGGCTAAGAGAAAGTAAAAAGTAATGGATGCTCTAAATGTTCTAACATGCGTTATAGACAAACTTGGTTTTTTATATAAGACAGTTCCGGGATTCCCGAGCTGGAGTGGCTTTTTCTTTGATAAAATTGGAAATAAAAACTAAAAAAAAAAAAAAATTGCATCTGTAAAGTACTAGTACTCGAAGTTTCTCAAGAACAAGACCTAGTTTAATTTCATATTGGTACCTGAAATAGTAGTCATATATATTTAACATTGAAATATATTACAATACAATTGATTTATATATGAATATAATAAATTATATATGAGAAATGTTTTTGAAACATATTAACTGACATGACTTATTTATTGTACAATTTTTGAACATCTCACAATTTATTTGCATTTATTGACAGGTTAATGCATTGTCCTGCAACTCAACCTTGATAGATAAATACAAATAGAAAGTATTATTCATATTCATTTTTCTAAGTGCAATGAATATCTTATTGATATTACGTATATAGCAGCCTGTCTTTTTACTTAAAAAAAAAAGTTTCTTAAAAAAAAGTAGGTTATATAGTCCAGTTGATATAAATTTTTACCTGGAAAATAATCCAAAGTTAATGAAATTGTTACAAGTCATTTGGGGGTACTAGAATGTCTATCCCAAGTTTTAGACCTCGAGGGCCCCGTTCAAATTGTGGAGGGAGCAAAAATCTTTTCAGTTTTTTCCAGTTTTTTGCTTATATCTCGTAAACTAAGCATGTTCTGTGCACCATAGTTGAATATAAAAATTGTCGAGGTAGACTTAAAATAGACATCCTAGATAACATGTAAAAATTTCATTAACTTAGGAATACTTTCCAGGTAAAAAGTGGTTATTGACAGGTATTTTTGGAACCAAGTTCTTTTACGCGGCTTACGGTAGGGTAAATTGGCATAAAACGTCACGTAACAAAGAGCATCAGTAACAAAAATGCGTTACAGCACCCGAGCACCGGCGGAGGGAGGCGAGGCTAGCCGAAGCCTTGGCGAGGCCACGCCTACCCCCCTTCCCGCCGCCAGCGCTAGAGATTTCTCTTTCTCTCTATCTCTCTCTAAATTATCTAAAACAAGCATCTGAGAGGCGGAACGCAAAAAGTTTTCAAAACCGTATTTCTAAAAGATTTTCAAGCTTTTAATATAAAATGTCGATTTCTAAAAAACACATACTGACCGATTTTTTTAAATTCTTTTCTAAAACTGTTCACTTCTTCTGCCTCTAACTTTCTATACCTATAGTAATGATAATAGTTCCCATTCACACTCACATTCACACACAAATACACACAGTCCTTTCGGCAACTTAGGCCCTTTAAGACTTTGACGATACCCGTTATTTATAATATATAAATTTGGGTCCAGACATTCTTATTTAAGCCATTTGGTATCCAAATAAATGATGATAGTTAATCTCACTACTGCAAAGTTAATTTTTTTTTTTATTTGATTATAATAAAAAAAGAAAATTGAATTTCATTTTTCACCTGTTCAGGCACGTAGGGGATTCCCCCCCAACTAAATATTTTTTGGGAAATTTTCATGTTTAATTTTTTCAACCCCTCCAGTAGCGTAGCCAGGATTTCTGCTTGGGGGGCCCAAAATTTTTGAACCCCCCCCCCCCCTCTTCTCCAAGAAACTTAAAGTGGAGAAATTTTTTTTAGATAATATAAAATTATAAATAAAAAACAAATAAAAAAATTTTTTTTTTTCTTGAAATAAAAAATAATTTTAATACAAAATTCGTAAATATTAGAGATTTTTTCAATTATTTATAAGTTTTTTTTTAGATTTTAGAATTTATGAGAGTTAATAAAATAATTATTAAAAAAAAAAAAAAACATTAGGGCAAACAATAGGTATTTTTTTTTGTTTTGGAGAAGTCTTTGGGGGGGGCCCCTGGGCCCCCCCCTGAATACGCCACTGAACCCCTCCCCACAGGAGCAAATCCTGGTTGCGCCACTGTCTACTAGTTTGTTTTTTCCTAAAGTTAGTTGATCGAACAGACGGAGGAAGGGAAACTGATCCTGATGATGTCGTCCCAGGAGAGACGACGAATTAGGATTTAAGGCTTAGGGTTTAAGGGGGGTTTAGGGCTCCGAGTTCAGAGGCAGCCAGACGAGTCCAGACGGCGCCTCTCGATATTCTATTTTCACCTTGACTCTTTCCTTTTCGTTCTAAAGGACCCTCTGGCTTCGTTCTCATCTCAATTAAGCCCTTCCTTCCTCTCTCTCTCTCTCTCTCTTTATAAATAAATAAATTTCATAGTTTTTTTTTATATTAAATTTCACATTCAAAATTTCCTATTCAAAGATAATAAAAGATTTTAAAAATCTATACTCAATTGATGACAAAAAAATTGGCGTGACTGGTCGCACAGCACACAACTTACTCTTACCTTTACATTTAGTTACCATAGCAACCGAGTTTTTAATCAAAATCAGCCAAAAAATACTAGTACTTGATTGATGTGCTTTTTTTTTCAAAAATTTGCTCCAATGATCTTGTTTAAAATTCATAAATCAATTATTTTTTTAGATGCTCTTTAAAATATACAGTAAATTCTCGTTTTGCCCTAAAAATGGTTTGAAGCACATTTTTGTAGTTCATAGGAAAGAGGAGAAATGATGCCATAGCTTTATCTTTATATATATAATTCTTCTGTACGTGTGTATGTGACTGAACTCCTCCCTAAACGACTGAACCAATTATGATGAAATTTTCTGTGTATGTTTGTGAGAATCTCGGACAGGTTTTAATTCACAAATAACAATAAGTTAATGAGTAATTAACCGTTAAAATAAGAAAAAATAAAAATTAGGAGAAAGGGTTGCCATGGTAACAAAATATAAATATTTACCCATGTTTACGATTTTTTTTATTTATTTACATTTTGAATTCTAAAATATCGGCGTAAATTTTTTGTCTGTGTGCCGGGAGAGTCCCGGAAAGGATATGATTCACAAAAAATCTTAAGTTCATGAATAATTAACTGTGTTAAAATAATCTCTATATATAAAAATGAAAAGGGAAAATGTATGTACCCGTATGTATATAAGTAGGCGAGCAAGGGGGTCCAGGGGGCGCAGCCCGCTAGACGGAAAGCCCCGCCGAAGGCGGGGCTTTCCGTCTAGTATATTTATAATTTTTATATCTTGAATTTTGAAATATTGGAGAAACCTAAACACTGTATATCTCGACACAAAAAATCTGGCGTGGCAAGCACAGAACACAACTTTCTCTTACCTTTGGTTTAATTCGAATGTACAGTACTCTAGGCAACTAAATATATGTTGTCACAAAAATCTGATGTGACAAATATAGAACACAATTTTCAATTACCGAAACTGCTGTGCGATCCGTCACACCAGATTTTTTATTAAAAAATTTATTTTTTAAGATGACAACATTAATTTTTTTTTTCCTTCTTATATCACTGAATATTTATCAAATGATGTAGTTTAAAAATAAAATAATTTAAAAACAATTCGAAATATCTAATAAGAAAGAGGGAGGGAGAGAGAGAGAGAGAAAAAAAGAAAATAAATGTTGGTCGTTTACAAGATGACTCCATTAAGTGTGGTCCAGGGGCCCTTCGCGTTAATTACGCTTATGCCAGCTTAGAGAGAAAGAATGAGAGCTTAACTCAGTGGGGAGACGATGTTTACGTAACAGCTAGTAGTTAGTAGACACGCAGTCTACCCGCGATGCGCATGCGTTACCTATTGCGCATGCGCTACCAACATTACTCCCTTATTATTTAATAATCTCATTGTTTATCTTTTAAGTGAGGGAATCCCTCATTTATTGATTACATTAACCAATCGAATCTATTTAAATTAATTGAAACTCTTGATTTCATAGTTTAATAATGTTAATAGTAAGCCTAATATATATGAAGGATGACAATTTTTATTTTCTCTTACCTATATAGGTAATATATAGTGAAAAAATCTGGTGCGACTGTCGCACAGCACACAACTTTCTCTTACCTTCGGTAATCGAAAGTTGTGTTCTGTGCTTGTCACACCAGATTTTTCGTGTCGACATATATTTAGTTTCCGCCGATATATTAAAATTCAAGATGTAAAATTTATAAGTTTGGGAAAATATTTATATTTTGTTACCATGACAACCATTTCTCCTATCTTTTCTATGAAGCACAAGAGTATAGTGTGCTTCAAACAATTTTGAGGGCAAAACGAGAATATACATTTGAAAGAGCATCTAAAAAATAATTGATTTTTGAATTTTAATCAAAATCGTTAGAGCGAATTTTGAGAAAATTGAAAAAAACTGAAAAAAGTACATCAGTAAAGTACTAGTACCCTTTGGCCGATTTTGATTAAAAGCTTATTTTTCCGGTCCCGGGGCTGCCTAACTTAAATATAAAATTTCAACTTCCTAGCTCAATTCCTTCATGCTTAAAATTGAACACACACACAGACACACAGACACACAGACAGACAGACCATGTCGCGAAAATCACTTTTTTGGATTCAGGGGACCTCAAAACGTAAAGGTCCATCAAAATCTCGACATCGAATTTTGACATGAAACCAATACTTTCTCTCTATATATATATTACATATATACATAGGTAAGAGAAAGTAAAAAGTATTTCGATCATGCCGAAAAGCGATGTCGAGATTTTGTTGGAAATACATGTTTTGAGAGAGGGTTCTGCAAATTGGTCTGTCTGTCTGAATATTTTCCCATACTAATAAATTTTACATCTTGAATTCTAATATATCGGCGGAAAATAAATATATGTCGACGCGAAAAAACTGGTGTGACAAGCACAGAACACTGTGCGACAGTCACACCATATTTTTACTTATGATATGTAAGTGGTCAAGTTAACTAAGGTCCTATGGAAAACTAAATAAAATCTGATGTGACAGCATAGCGTAAGGTAAGAGAAAGTTGTGTGCTGAGAGTTGTCACTTCACAGATATTTTTAAATTATTGTCCCTCAAGTTTGGGGTATACCCTCGACTGGAGCTTCCACTTAATTTAGAGAAACAAAGACGAGTGTTAAAATGGCCTCAGATGCTGTTAAGAGGCGCCACAGAAAAATAAATTTGGATGGAAAGCATGTCAACTTAGCACACTTATCAAAAATTTGTTTTATTGTATATTATGATTTAGGAATAATGGAATTCCTCCGAGAAGTGAACAATGAAGACCAAAAAAAAACTACTAACCAACCCACACAGACAAAAGGATAGAATAAAAGAAGGCAACATTAACGTAGACACCGCAGACAATGAAGATCAAAGCAAAACAAATAAAGAAGAAAATGTAAAATTGCTGGTCTGGCTAGCGCTTACATTGAGCATCACGAATTTCGGGAATACCTGGTGTTAAAGAATTGGACATTATAATATAATATTTCTAGAAAGAAATGAAGAACTACGACCGGGTTGCCCTAGCTGGGACTGGCAGTACTTCTGTTCTTTGCATGTCAGTCTCTTCCCTTCTATATTTTCAACAGACGTGCGACGGGCCGGCCTGTTCTATTCCTTTCTGGTCACGAAAACCCATGAATAAAAAATTACCGCCGACCCCGCACTCAGGCGAAGAAAGAAGACGATCCAATTAAAAACGAAGATATGTTAATTTTACAGAATACCATATCGCCATATCGGTACTCAAGGATGTTTTCTGATCAAATGTATGGAGTGTTAGAAAGAAGATTGAGTGCTTCGTATTTTTAACTAGTTCTCATATTTCACGTAATGGACTCGTAAGGAAGGCTCTCATCTCAGAGAACGAGTCGAGTTCTCCACTCACTCACTATATTTCAAAATCCGTGTATTTCCCTACAACACAAGCTGAAAATAGCGCAGTTTTAACCCCGCCCCTCTTTCTTTGTATACTAAGAGTCTCTCCTTTTATCTTTATATAGAGCAACAACATAATAGCTCCCCTTCCTAAATCATAATATTGGTTGAAACACAGACAACGTACTTGACTTGCATGATTTAAAATTTAAAATTACCTAAAATTAGTTTTTTTTTAAGGTTAACATTTAATGAAAGCTTTAGTGTCAGAAACTGGTCAAGCTGATCCGGACAGCAAATTTAATGAGAATAATGCTGAGGTGGGTTCCTGTTTCCTTCCTCAGGAAGAGACAACTCAAATAGAATTTCCATGAGGTGGATTTGAACCTGAGTTGTTTTCAACTTAGGATTATTGGCTTAGCTATCTCCTCAGCTAATTGCCTTGTTGATTCCTAATATTATTAGGGTATAAGCTTAATAAAATTAAAAAAAGTAAACTATAGTAGACAATAGAATAGTTTTTTTAAGTCTAGTTTAGGGATCATAGGCCATATAGACTTTAACGATACTCATTAAAATACGATATATCGTCGCCTGAATCACGTAGTGGCGTATCTCAATTTCTATCATTTTTGAGGAGACCTGTTTATAGTTCGTGTTGTTATATTAAATGTATAGATACGCAAAACTAAAAAACCTAAATAATAAGTAAAAAACATGGAAATACAAATTCGTCTCTTTGTGATAATGTAAAGAACGCCAGGACACGGCCATACCCGTTGGATCTCAATTTTTGATTTTCCTGAGATACGACACTACGTGATGCAAGCGACGATATGTGCAGAGACATTTATTTATACTATCTATTGGTACCAAATGATTTAAATAAATATTTACCGGACTGCCTGGGATCCGAACTCGTGTCTCTTGGCTTTCAGTTTATCAATATTGACATTTATCAACACCTCTAAACTCTCGGTCACAGGGCAGGGGACAGTGGTGTCATTTCAACTTGCGGGGGTAGGGCGGGGGGGAGGGAAATGCCCAATAATGCATACTGTACATAATAATAATAATAATAATAATAAATTAACCAGATCGATTTATCTAAAAAATTACCGTACATGATGCGGAAAGGGCAAGGGTCCGCCGCAGCTTAAGGAAGTCCAGAGGGCAAGGCCCATATATATGGCTAGCCATATATATAATTTTTACTTTTCTCTTATCTCTATATATGTTAATATATAGAGAGAGAAAGTATTGTATTCAAAAATTCGATGTCGAGATTTTGATGGATATACACGTTTTGAGGTCCCCTGAATCCAAAAAAGTGGTTTTCGCGACATGGTCTGTCTCTGGGTGTGTGCGCGTGTGTTCAATTTAAAACATCAAAGAATTGAGCTAGGAGGTAAAAATTTTATATTTAAGATTTGTACCCTCCTGGAACGTGAAAATAAGCTTTTAATCAAAATCGGCCAAAGAGTACTAGGACTTTACTGATGTACTTTTTCAGTTTTTTTTTCCGCTCCAATGATTTTAATTAAAATTCAAAAATCAATCATTTTTTAGATACTCTTTAAAATGAATATTCTCACTTTGCCATTGAAATCTTCTGAAGACCACTTTAGTCTTAAATTACATAGGAAAGATGGAAGAACTGGTTGCCATGATATCAAAATATAAATAAACAAGTGGTTTATAAATTTTTCAAATTCAAATGTACCGTACTGTCGGAAACTAAATTTATTTGAACACAAAAAGATCTGGTGTGACAAGCACAGATCGATCACAACTTTTGATCGAAGGTAAGAGAAAGTTGAGTGCTGGGCGACCAATCACACCATATTTCTTTAATCGAATGTTGAACTCAATAAGAAAATGCACCTGACGTTTCGGTTCGGGATTGGATCATTTTCAGAGCTGATAAAAGTTATCATAAATGTATTGGAAGTCAAAAGCATCGAGGTTATCCACTTTAATAGTCTCAATATTATTTAATATACGATTTTTCTATATTGTGTTAGCATGAAAGAATAATAGACAGAGAGAGAGGCGCAGAAACACATCATGATCCACTTTGAAGCAATTACTATTAATTGACCAAAGCTACTTAACCTGTCCTTGACATAAGTCATTGCTGATCATGAATATAAATAGTCTCCGAAAAGGAATTGAACTCTTCTATTAAACTACAAATAGCTATTATTATTTTTAAAATATGGTGTGACTGGTCGCACAACACACAACTTTCTCTTACCTTCGGTAATCAAAAGTTATGTTCTGTGCTTGTCACACTAGATTTTTTGGTGTCGAAATAAATTTAGTTTCCGGCGGTACGGTACATTTGAATTTGAATATAAACCATCTGTTTATTTATATTACTTTCTCTTACCTATGTATATATGTAATATATATAGAGAGAAAGTATTGGTTTCATGTCAAAAATTCGATGTCGAGATTTTGATGGATCTTCACGTTTTGAGGTCCCCTGAATCCAAAAAGTGGTTTTCGCGACATGGTCTGTCTGTGTGTGTGTGTGTGGGTGGGTGGGTGTGTGTGTGTGTGTGTGTTCAATTTTAAGCATGAAGGAATTGAGCTATGAGGCTGAAATTTTATATATAAGTTAAACACCCCCCGGGACCGGAAAAATAAGCTTTTAATTAAAATCGGCCAAAGAGTACTAGTACTTTACTGATGTACTTTTTCAGTTTTTTTCGATTTTCTCAAAATTCGCTCTAACGATTTTGATTAAAATTCAAAAATCAATTATTTTTTTTAGATGCTCTTTCAAATGTATATTCTCGTTTTGCCCTCAAAATTGTTTGAAGACCACTTTACTCTTGCACTCCATAGAAAAGATAGGAGAAATGGTTGCCATGGTAACAAAATATAAATATTTTCCCATACTTATAAATTTTACATCTGAATTCAAATATTCCCTACTGCCGGGAACTAAATACATGTCGACACAAAAAATCTGGTGCGACAGTCACACCAGA